>SZWC01000085.1:222299-247711 GCA_023375785.1 Penium margaritaceum
TGTCTTCATCCAACCCACCCCTCGGCTGTTTGTGGCATGGTGGTTTGGCGCTGCCCATCATGTCTTTGCCACGGCAGGCAAGCCATCGCAGCGGGCAAGGCAGCGCATGCGGAGAAGACGAAGCAGCAGGAGCAGGACGCCGCCTCGTGATGAGTGAGCGCCGTCCCAGGCAGAATCCGCAAAACAGCGCAGACACGCAGAGGGGGAAAAGTGTGCGCGTGAGCCAGACGGGTGTGTCGTCCATGCCCGCCACTGCCGTCGATAGCAATTGGACGCAGCTGTCGTGCCAGGGATTGTTGTTCAAGAGTGACCCACGCGACGATTGTGTTCTCCTCAATGACTCTTGTGCACAGATCTTCTGAGTTGACGCCATGGTCATGGCTTTTCCACAATGACTCATGGTCGCGGGTTTTCCAGGACAACACAGTCATGGTGTGGTCATTGCTCTCCACTTGAGACAAGAATTCTCAACACCTGTTGGTGGCACACAGTTGTTCCACGGTGCGTTTCAGGATGGCTTGCACGATGCACCACTGGTGGGTTTCGCACACGCGTCCATGCCGCATGGCAGGAGCCGGGATCGACGTGTCCCTCCAACTCCCTGGCTGTGCTAAAGTCTCTGCTCCCTCGAAAAAACTACCAGCCAAAATGAGAGGCCAATGCATGAAAAAGTTTAGAAGGCTGCCAGAGCGTGGTGCAGAACTCCTCGGTCTGACTGCACTTCTGTTTCTTTACTTCTTGGGTTGAATGATGACAGACGGTGAACTGTAGCAGCTGTCAGGAACATGGGAGTAAAAAGGCAGCAGAACCAGTCCACCTCATCCTCTTGGAAAAGGCAACAGAATTCAGAGGGACCAAGGCGCACATGCCTCCACAGGGCACAGTTGCAAGCAGGGCTGGTGCCAATACTACTGTGACCGTGGTGTGCCGCTTTTGTGTACCGCGGTGTTGCGGTACTGTGGTATGGTGTACTCCTTTATGGTACCGGTACAGTAACGGTACTGACATGGCGGGGTACCCCTATTCCGTATTGTGGTACCATACTGCGGTACAATAATGTTGTATTGAGAAAGTGAAAGAAAAAACTTTGACAAGTAGTGGCAATGTGCTACAACTAAGTCAACATAGTAGTGCGGACATTGTGCATTCGGATGCTCGCAGTGGGCAGGAAAGGATCGATTATCGTTGTCCAAGGTTCAAAGGGAAACATAGTTCCGTAAGAGTTGAAGGCCGATTGTGTAGATCGTGTAATTTGGACGTGACTGATGTACATGTAATGTTAATGGGCGAGAGTGCCCACGATGATGTACGATTGTCCAAATTTTCCCCACTGAGAGAAGAAACGAGGACCACCTCCCATTAAGAAAGTGCGTGGAAGCTTTCTGGCGATACTGTCGATGGCTAGGCGTTAGTGCCTGGTCAGAAAGTGACGACAGTCACAAGTCGTGCACACAACGGCAAGGGTCTGGCTAGGCGACACAAGACAAAGTGTCAGAATGCTTCAATAGCATTTGCAGAGAGAAATGACAAATGACAGGTCCATGGCATAAGTACCTGCTGTTGGTTTACGTGTCAATCCCGACGTGGTGACCTCTGGCCTTGCTGCACACCCGTCACCTGTGCAGGTGATTGACCAGAGAAGAGACTGCACTCTGAGCTGGGCCCTGCCGTCGGCGCGTGCTCTCTCGTTGGGCAACCTACTCCAGCCAAGAGCCGTGCAATCAGTTCCATATTGGTGCTGTCACCCAGCATGCATGCTTGCAACAATTTGATGCGCTTGGTTAACATTAATACAATTGGGGCACTGGCCAAGACTTTCATGGTGATTTTAGGTGGTCTGGGAAAACATCCACGACCAAGTTGTGGTTCGAACCACAAGCTCGTCTGGGAGCGAGCAAAAGCGAGCTCGCTGCTCGCTCGCTCGCTCCCGACGGGTAGCACTAGTGTGGCCCGTGACTTGCGTTTTTTCTTGTTTGTGGTTGCCCTGACCTATCTCCGCGCCTTCTTGCGCCATGCCTATGAGACCTTTCTTGGTGACCAGCCCTAAACACTTGCGTTCTTGCATCCTTGCTCTGTAGCACCTCCTACTAGTATCAGAGCGGGGTTGCGCGCAACCCATAGATCCGACGATCCTACGGACCTTCTCCCATCAATCGCCGTCGCCGACGCCGCTGTCGCCACACGCAAGCAACAGCAGCAAGCAGCACGCCCTTGCATTCCGCCGCATTGCTGCTGCGCTCCTCACACGAGCTAAGCACGTGGGCTGCGGGATCCTTGCTGATCTTGCCGCAGCGTCCGTGTGGGCCTTATTGCCCCACCCGCGGCTGGGACGGACGATCACTGCTCTCGGTAAGCAGAGTCAGCCTCACCGCGAACGGAGCTCTCTCCGGAGACACGACATCTAGCACACGGCAGCAATCGAGCCTCGACTGCTTGGGCCGCGGCATCGTGCCTACGCCAACTTTCTCGTGACGAAAGAAGACTGCAGTAGCCCCAACTGTGGTGGCACGTCGTCCCTAAGCACTACGCCTCCCTTGACACTGCTGCAGACAATCTGCCAAGCACAGCAGACCGCCGCCACGTTGGTGGAACTGGCCGCCAAGCTGGCGTCCCGTGAGGTCCCCGAATCACTACAGTCCGGGCCGTACCACGAGGAGTGGTCTGCGCACCACCACCCACGCTCACGACGTCGTGCGGGCAGCGACGCTACGGCCGGGTCATCGCCGCCTCAACGGGTGCAGCACGTCAACCCTCGGTAAGCGTTTCCCCTCCCACTTCTCCCGACGGTCCCCAGCCTCGTGTCCCTGTCGCTGACGACTTCACCCTCTTCCAACTCTGGACGGCATTCTTAGAGGACGCTACCGCTCTCTCTGCCACGTTCACGCATGCGGCCTCCGCTGTCCTAGACGCTACAGCTGCCATCGCAGCTACATTTGCAACAGCAGCTCGGGCCTCACGTGCCCCTGCCACCACATCAGCTGGAAGGGCCGTCGACACCTACACGGAGACAGCAGTGGTACTTGGTCCCATTGCTGCCGCAGCTGCTGACATAGGCACAAAGCTTGCAGTGGCTGCATCATCCGTTGCATCTGCAATCACATCTGCAGCATCAGCTACAGCAGCGGCATCGACATCCATTCGCATCTCCACCTCCGCCACTGCTGCATGTGGCCCTCTTCTCCATCGGCCAGCGTCCGCTTCGTCACCGCCCTCATCTCAGTTGCTGCTGTCACCACCACTCTCAGCGTGGTAGTCCTCATAGGAGCTCTTGCCATCCTTGTTTCCGCTGCTGCGGCAGCCTCAGTCTTGGCTGCTGCCTTTGCTGCCGCTGTTCCTCCGTTGCTTTCCTTTCTCAGCCGCCCATCTCCTCCCACAGCCTCGTGAGCTGTCCACTTGCCTGCTTTTGTTGTTGGGCTTGTGTTTTCTGCACTTCTTGCGGTGGCTTGTCTTGTCTGATTGGGGGTGGATTGTCCTGCATCACCCCCTCTATGTGCAGAAGACACACCCATTTTTCCCACGCCCACTGGGGCGGGGAAAACTCTACCGAAATTTGTCCGGCAGAGTCCCACAGTCGTCACCATGCCTGGTGACGAGGAGTCAGTCATTGTGGATCTGCAGTGTCAGCTGAACCTCGCTTGCAAGGCTCAGCGAGAGGCCGAAGATCGCCTCAAAGTCGCAAATGACAGTCGCGTCGCCTTTGCTGATGAAGTCGTTGCCATTCTGCTTAAGCGCCTCCTTGCGCGTCTGTCCCCCCTGTCGGCTCTTTTGCTGGTGCTTCCTCTTCCCAGTCCGCTCAAAGCACCGCCGCCATCTCACATGCCAACACCTCTCCTGCTGCCGCTTCTGCCGCTCCACCGCGTCAGCATGACTTCTTCTCCCAACCGCCTGTTCTGGCTAGTGGGCTCGCCTTCTCCTCATGGAAGACGCGCTTCAACGCCTGGGCTAAGGGGGAACGCCTGCGGAATACTACTTCCCAGCGGTTGCACCTTTCACCCCTGAGTCTGCTGATTCTTCTTGCTGTTCGCGCTCTCATTGCCGCTGCGCCCTAGACGCTAGTCGACGATGTTGGCACCTACAATGCGGACCCTGCTGTCTAGCACAAGGCTGACCCCATTAGCGCGTACACCATGCTCTGCCGTCGGACTACTATCACTGGTCAGGCAGCACAAAGTGCACTCACCGTGCAGTTTAACACGCTCCTCATGCGTGCGGACGAATCGGCTCATGTGTACTGGGCCCACGGGCTGTGGCTCCTTCGTGAGCTCGACACCGCCGCACTCGGGCAACTTTCTGCAATCCTCACCATGGTCAACGGGTTGATCCCTGAGCTGTCTGACCTCCTTCGCGATGTCAAACCAGCTGAGTTACAGCGCCTTGCGTCTCAGCCTGTGCCCCCTTGGTCCCCTCCTGGTGTCGGTGCCCTTTGGGACTTCGTCAATGAGCGCCTTGCTGCTTGGTGGACCAACCTCCAGAATAAGCGTCTCCATCGTTCCACCATTGCCGGCATTGCCACAGTCACCATGGCTTCCTCTTCCTCTACCTCTTACTCCAGCGCCACCTCCAGCTCCACGTCCACCTCCACAGCTACAGCCCTTGCCTCTCAGGGCCGTAGACGCGGCCGTGGCAAGGGCCGCGGCAAGGGGAAGCCCGCTGACGCTGTCTCCACTCGTATCCCCGGCGAGGTGGTGTGCTGGAACTATGACTCTTCCGAGTACTCTGCTTGGAAGTGCCCTGCACCGCCCGATAACCTTCGCCTGGTACACGCCATGCGTGCTCACTGGGCGCGGTCCAGTGGCTCCGCCTCCTCCTCCACGACCAGCTCCAGCTTTGGCTATAACACATCATCTCGGTCGTCGAGTTCCACCTCTTCTCAGGCGTATTCCACCACTGGCATCCTCCCCGCACCTCCTTCAGCACCAGGGACGACGTACCCCTGGGGCTGGCCACCGCTGTACGGCGCCCCGGTCTACGCCGGTCCGCCCTCTCCCGCCTACTTCCCTCCTCCGTGGCTCCCTTCTCCCACGGGGTCGCCTGCTCCGTCGTCAGCAACGTCCGTTAGCGGAGAGCGCCAGCTGGAGCAGTCCCTTATGCAGCGACTTCACCTTCGCGATCAAGGAGGTGAGAGTGTGATTTCATTGGCCAGAGGTCCCTCCTGTCAGACGGACACTGTTCTTCGTGGGGACCCCCCGGTCACGTCCTTGCATCCCAGTCTGCGTTTGTTCCGTGGGTCGAGCATTGGCAGTCCTTTGCTCTACCGCGTTGTCTTGCCGTCTATGAATCGTCCTCTCCTCTTGTCGGTATTGTTGCCATGTGTGATGTCCTTCCACGTGCTTGTGTCGCTGATGGCTTTTGGGGCCTTGACTCAAGAGCCACCCACCACATGACGTCTGATCGTGCATCCTTCGTCCCGTTGGGCTGTGTCGGTCCATTTCACTTTGTGCGCACCGGCTCTCGCCAGTTCCTTTGTGTTGAGGGTGTGGGTGTCGTTCGCTTCGTTGGGCCCGATGGTGTGTTGGTCTTGCTTGACGTTCTGTATGTACCCTCCTTGAAGCTCAGTGTGCTGTCGATGACCTCCCTCAATGATCAGGGCATGGATTTCTCTGCCAGTCACCCTTCTGGTCATGTGGTCCTCAAGGGTGTCAAACGCGATAAGCTTTACCATGTGCCATTGCTTGCCACCTCTAACCCCTCTGTTGGCTCCTCTCTTGTCCATGTTGCTCCCTCTCTCTCCCCTGACTATGTTCAGCTTTTGCATCGTCGCCTTGGCCATGTTCACGCTGACGCGGTCACCAGCATGCTTTGCCTACAGCATGCGCTTGGCCTTTCTCCTACCACTTTCCCACCACCTTGCCCTTTTGACTCTCTCGACCGTGCCCAGGGCAAAATGCATCGCTCTCCGTTTGTTTCCTCTGATTCTCAATCATCTCACCCTCTTGATCTTGTCCACACTGACGTTGTGGGTCCCCTCCCCCATGACTTCCTTGGGGGTTCAGGGCGGTATGTACTGTGTTTGACAGATGATTTCTCTGGTTTTTGTTGGATTTTCGCCCTTCGTCAAAAGCGATGTGTGTTCAGTGCTCGAGACCTGGCTTCTCTAGGCTGAACAATTGCTTCAGCGGTGCTTGCGTGTCTTTCGTAGTGACCGTGGTGGTGAATTTCTTGGTCCCACCGCACGGTTCCTCGAGTCCAAGGGGGTGTGTCTGGAGACCTCTGCTCCCTATACACTCCAACAGAATGGTGTCTCTGAGCGCTGGAATCGGAATCTTACCGATGGTGTTTGCACCCTTTTGTCTGAGTCCGGTCTCCCTCCTCTCTTTACCTTCGAGGTTATGAGTTACACGACCTGGGTCTAGAACCATGTTCCCCACGGTCGTCTCCCTCGTACGGTCACCCCTTTCGAACGCTGGTACGGTAGTTGTGCCGACCTCCGTCTCGCTCGTGTCTGGGGTAGCATTGCGACCGTTTGGCTCCCCGAGGACCTGCGGGAGGACAAGCTCTCTCCGCGTGGACGCCTTTGTCCCTTTCGGGGTGTTTCTGCCCAGTCCAAGGCCTGGCGATTCTGGGATGAGGAGCGCCAGCGGGTTGACAAACCTCTTAACACCCTCTTTTTCGAGTCTCTCTTTCTTCGTGATCTGAGTCATTCTGCGGCCTCTGCCCCCCTGTTCCCACTCTCACGGTTTCGGGGGGAGGTCGGTCTTTCTGTCTCTCCAACCCCTGTAGTCCCTGCTAACGATCTTTTCCTGCAGCCTTCTCCCTCGTTGCGTCCGTAGGTGTCTGAGACTCTATCCTCACAAACTGCTGTGCCTTCTCCGGCTTTGTCACCCAGTGCCCCTATCTCTCCCGCTCCTTCCTCCTCTCCTACCTCTTCTAATTCCGTCTCGCCTGCGCACTCCTCTGCTTCTCCCTGGAGTCCGCTTCCGCCGACTGTCCCCAGTTTGCATGCTCTTGCCATGGATGCTCCCACTGCTCTGCTCGGCCGTGCACCTGTATCACCCTTTGTCCGCTGTGGACGCCTCCGGGCTCTGCCCACTCGGTCTTCCAGTGTTTCGGCATCTCACTCGCGACCATCGCAGTCTCACCCTGAGCAGTTCCCACCAGTGCCGACTGGCATGGATGCCTTAGGCCTGGCCACAGGGGTCGTCCATCCCAGCTCTGTCCTTCGATACACGCTGCTCTTGACGGAGCATGAGCGCACTCTTGAGGCCGCTGTGCTCGACAGCGTGGCAGAGTATCTTGCGACCACTGCAGCGTCACCCCGGTCCCTTGATCGGAGCACAGTCCGACAGGCACGGGCAGCGTCTAACTCTCAACGGTGGGAAGCCGCCGTGCAAGATGAGCTGAGAGCTCTAGACGGTCATGCCACATAGAAACTGGTCGATTTGCCTCCAGGTCGCAAGGCCATTGACGCTCGCTGGGTGTTCTGGCAAAAACACAAACCCAATATCGAGCTTGACAAATACAAGGCACGCCTCACTGCCAAGGGATTCTCACAAGTCCCAGGGGTAGATTTTGATGAGATGTTCGCTCCCGTCGGCCGCTACACCACTGCTCGTGCTCTCCTCAGTCTCATGGCACACTATGACTGGGAACTTGAGCAAATGGACGTCAACAACGCCTTCTTACACGGACAGCTTGATGAGGAGATCTTCATGGTACAACCATCAGGATTCACGGACGACACCAACAGAGTCTGGAGACTGTGCAAGGCCCTTTACGACCTGAAACAGTCCCCAAGGTGTTGGAATAAGGAGATTACCTCTACTCTGGAGAAGGACGGGTACCGTCGGAGCATGGTAGACCTCGCACTCTTTGTCACCCCAGTGTCGGCATCGTTCACTGCCATCCTTGTGTATGTCGATGACTTGCCGATCGAGTCTCCGAGCCAAGAGGTTGTTGCGTCGGTGAATTCCTTGTTGTAGTCTGCATACAAGATGAAAGATTTGAGTCCGGCCCGTGTCTTTCTGGGTATGGAGATCGAGCGTAACAGCGCTCGCCACGTCCTTCACGTCCACCAGGCTGCCTATGTCACGAGCCTGGAGGAGTATTTTGCTCCCCTCGCGTCTGTCCCCACCGCGTCCACACCAATGACCCATGCAGGACATCGCTTGTTGAAGACACTGGACATGTCGAAGCTGGGGGAGCCGGTGGATGTCACCGATTACCTTCGAGCGATAGGCTTCATGATGAACCTGGCTACCACTATGCGGGCTGACGTCGCCTTTGCAGTGAACTTTCTGGCTCAGTTCTCCCAGTGCCCTAGATCGCCGCACATGGAAGCGGCTCTGTGCGTTGTCAGGTATGGACTCTCGACGACATGGGTTGGGCTCTGTTATCGTTCACAGCCGTCTCTGGTTGTGGATGGGTACTTTGACAACGACTGGGCGCATGATGTGGATGCTCGCAGCCGCACTGGGTACATCTTCCTTGTTGGTAGGACATCGATCTTGTGGAAAAGTGGTAAGCAAGGCTGTGTTGCGTGCAGCTCCAGTGAGGCGGAGTATGTTGCTCTTGGCGCAGGCACGTGTGAGAGTGTTTGGCTTTGTCGACTCTTGCAACAGTTACGCATTCCCATCCGTTGCATCACTCTACACTGTGACAATCAAAGCACAAAAGCGATTGCTGAGCACGACGGCATGCATCATACTCGCACCAAGCATATCAATGTTGAGCATCATTTTGTGCATGAACATGTGGCTACAGGAGATGTCTAGATCGTGTGGGTTGACACCAGACAGCAGCGAGCTGACTTTCTCACAAAGGCACTGAGCAGTAACATCTTCAAGGCAGCAGTATACGCCGTGGGTCTGTTGTGCGTTCGTGATGCGCCTGGCTGAGTTGCTTTGCCGTGCGTCCGTGTATAATCCATCGTCACTACTCGTGATGTTCCTGGTGTGCTTGTACCAGTCTGTACGCAGTTTGGCTGTGGGTCATGGGGGAGTGTTGGTTTATGTGTCAGTCCCAACGTGGGGACCTCTGGCCTTGCTGCACACCCATCACACCTGTCCAGGTGATTGACCAGAGAAGAGATTGCACTCCGAGGTGGGTCCTGCTGTCAGCGTGTGCTCTCTCGTAGGGCAACCTACTACTGCCAAGAGCCGTGCAATCAGTTCCATATTGGTGCTCTCACCCAGCATGCATGCTTGCAACACTTTGATGTGCTTCGTTAGCATTAACACAATTTGGGCATTGGTCCATACTGTTTTATGGTGGTTTTAGGTGGTCTGGGAAAATGCCCACGAGCAAGTTGTGGTTCAAACCACAAGCTCGTCTGGGAGCGAGCAAAAGCAAGCTCGCTGCTCGCTCGCTCGCTCCCGACGGGTAGAACTAGTGTGGCTCGTGACTTGCGTTTTTTCTTGTTCGTGGTTGCCGTGACCTAACTCCGCGCCTTCTTGCGCCATGGCAGTGAGACCTTTCTTGGTGACCAGCCCTGAACACTTGCGTTCTTGCATCCTTGCTCTCAAGCACCTCCTACACCTGCCGAGGCGCACGGCGGGTGTCGCACGCGGCAGTGCAAGATCTGTCCTAAAACCGGCCCAAAACGACTGTTCTGGCCGTAACTCAGCGTAGACAAGTTAGAACTCTACGCCGTCTGAACCAACATGTGCAAAATCTCAAGCCAGACGCTACAATTGGTCATGTGCATGCATCCGGCAACCAACAGTGGACACACAATGCAGAAACATGCAAATCGGGCCCACGGCTAGTGCACCGATAAAATTCTACAAGTTGTAGAAAGACTGGAAAAGGTCCCGGATAGTCACGGATAGCATCCAGGACTCTAGGGCATTCGTCGGTCGGCTTTGAGCAGGTAGTCCACCACCAGACAACGCCCCGGTGCCACCTGGGTCTGCATCATGGATCTGCACAAGCATGGACACGGCCGAGTGGTCACAGTAAACTATACAGGTCAACAGGAACGTCACAAATCACAACACTCCCCCATGACCCGATGGTAAGCATGTCCATACACGTGCAGCAGTGAAACGAGTGCAACAACGAGTGCAAAAACAGTCATGGCGCAGGCACAGACACACCCCACAATCAACCACTCTGAGGCATGGGGCAAAGCCCAAGGGAACGAATGGCCACTGGAAACTTCCCGTGCGCTAGTGCCTTCGTCAAGAAGTCAGCACGCTGCATGTCAATGCCGACCCATATGACGGAGATCACGTGTCGCTCCACCAGATCACGCACGCAGTGATGCTCAACCGCAATGTGCTTTGTGCGAGCATGAAAGACACCAGAGTTCTCCGCAATCGCAAGAGCACTCTGGTTGTCACAACGAAGCACAATGGCGGGCACTGACTGACCCAGCTCAAGGAACAGTCGTTGCAGCCACACTGCCTCAGCATCCCCTACACCAAAAGCGGTATACTCTACCTCTGACGATCTACATGCAATGCAGCCGTGCTTCCCACTATGCTAGGACACAGTGGTACCACCGAGGAAGAACACGTAACCGGTACGACTGCGTCCATTTGGATTCTAGGCCCAGTTGCTATTGGTGTAGCCTTCAAGAACCACCGAGCACTACCGGCGAAAGCAGAGTCCGAGGTACGGCGTGGAATGTACATACTGCATGACTTGCATAGCCACCTGGAGGGCTCTAGGAGATGGAGCGTGCAAAAATTGTGCAAGGAGATTGACGGCAAAAGCGATATTGGGGCATGTGGTAGTGGCCAAGTACATCAGATATCCAATGAGGCGGAGGTACAAGGTCACATCCACTGTGTCTCCCAGTTGTGTGGGGTCGTCCACCTTCAGGGCATCTTGCCCGTCAGGTGTGAGAGGTATGGAGGCCGTGGGCACTGCGTCAAGGAGGTCACTGAAGCGCGAGCTGAGGTCATGCGACTGACAGGGGCAATGGTGTCGGTGTGATCGACGCCTTCAAATTGAGAGTACCCCTTGACGACCAAGCGAGCCTTGTGGCGTTCCTGTGACCCATCCGACTTCACTTTCTTGTGAAAGACCCACTTGACCTGAATAGCCTTCCTCCCAGGTGGAAGGGTGACTAGTTTGTAAACTCCGTGCTCTTGAATGACTCAAAGCTAATCCTCGCCGGTAGCACGCCAGGCGTTGGCATCCTCTGATGAGAGTGCGTCCGTCGGTGTGCCCTGATGTGAGTGGCGAGTGCGCATGCCTTAGAACTGGGCCTGGCGACGACAAGGTGAGCTACTACATCACAAGCGCTACGAAACTCGCGAGTGACCAGATGGTGCCCTACCGGACACGCTGGATGTACCTCTGTGTGATATGTGCGGAAACTCAAGCCGATGACCTTTGTGCCGGTATCGCCACTTGCAACGGTACGAGTGGAGCACCTGGGTGCTGGACCTCACACTCGCTGGACATCGGAGCCCAACGGTCAAGGACGACCACCGGGTTCATGCAAGTAGCCTGGGCTCGAAGGGCTCACCACATGCTCAGAGTCAGGCGCGACCACATCCGGTGAGGACTGCGGCACAGGATCAGGTGACGCAGTGGGAGGAGAGGCTAGTGAAGTGATGGGAGATGCAGGACAGGCAGTAGGACCACCCATAGAGTATGGCTACGACGAGTTCCAGGATACGGCGGCGGCGGTGACTCTCAATTCTGCTACCGGTGCTGCGTCTCTGCGGCGCAGCTCAGCGAGAGAGGTCTCGCTGCTCTGATACCATGGCAAAATGTGTGGAAGCTTCCGAGCGATACCACCGCTGACTAGGCGCCAGTGCCTTGTCAGACGGTGATGATAGTCACAAGTCGTGCACGCAACGGCAAGGCGACACAAGGCAAAGTGTCAGACTGCTTCAATAGCATTTACAGAGAGAAATGACAAATAACAGGTCCATGGCATTGTTGTGATTTGTGACGTTCTTGTACAGTCCATTGTGACCACTCGGCCGTGTCTATACTCGTGCAGATCCCTGAGGCAGGCCCTGGTGACATCGGTGCGACGACTGGTGGCGGACTACCGGCTTGGAGCTGGCCGATTACCGTTCCAGAGTCCTTGACACTGCCGGGACTTCCTGTTGTTTTTTCTACAGCTTGCAGGAGTTTTCGGCGGACTGGCCATGAGCCCGATTTGCATGTTTTTGCATTGCGTGTTCACCGTCTGATGATGGATGCATGCATGTGACCATTCGTAGCATCCGTCTTGTGATCCTGCACGTCTAGGTTCAGACAGCGTAGCATTCTGACATGTGTGCGCAAATATGGCCAAAACAGTGGTTTTGGGCCGGTTTTAGGACAGCTCTTGGACCGCCGCATGCGACACCCGCTGTGCGCCGCGGCAGCTATTTATGACATGGACTTGTCATTTGTCATCTCTCTTTGCAAATGCTATTGAAGCATTCAGACACTTTGCCTTGTGTCCCCTAGCCAAACTCTTGCCGTTGCGTGCACGACTTGTGACTGTCGTCACCGTCTGATCAGGCACTGATGCCTGGTCAACGGGAGTGTTGCTAGGAAGCTTCCTTGCATCTTCTCATGGTATGAGAGCGGTGAGGTAGTTCTCACTGAGATGCGCATCAGAGACGCAGCAGAGCAGCAGTAGTGAGAGTCACCGCTGCAGCAGATCCACTGGGGCCTGTCGGAGACAGCCCATCGCCGTTGACGCAGCCCACACCCATCACGTGAGACCATAGCAGCGGCGTTGCCACCATGCCAGCAGCAGCAGTAGAGCAGTAGAGCAGCAGCAGCAGTAGTGGCAGCAGCAGCGTCGTAGCAGCAGCTACAACAGCGCATGGCGGTTGTAGCGAGTGCAGTCGCCGTCCGCAGCCGCAGCGGGGGCCACGGTGACAGCAGCGCAGTGGTAGCAGTGGTGGCAGTAGCAGAGCAGCAGCAGCGGCGGCAACAGCAGCGCAGCAGCAGCAGCGCCAGCCGCGGCGGCAACAGCAGAGTAGCAGCAGCTGTAACAATAGCAATGCAGCAGCGGCAGCAACAGCGGCAGCAGCAGCGGCAGCAGCAGTAGCGCAACAGCGGTAGCAGCAGCAGCGCGCGGCGGCGGTAGCAAGCAGCAGCCGCAGTGCACAGCAGCAGCAGTGGCGTTGCGCAGCCGTTGCTAACGCTGCCCCGCACACAGCCACACAGTTGCTGCTGCAGCTGATAGCACAGCTGCAGCGGCAGCTGAGCGGAAGCTGTTGTGCAGCTTCTGCGTTGCTTCCACGCAGCTACCGCGGAGTGGCTGCACGCTTGCGCAAAACCACGAGAGAAAAAAAGGAGGGAGTCGAGCTGACGTCAGCAATTCTGCTTGCGGAGGTCATCAGGTCATGCTGACATCAGCAAACCACCTGCTGACATCACCACCATACTTCGCCAAATTTTGGCTGGACAGTCAAAGGTTGCTAGCGTCTCAACTCCTTGAGAAACGCAGATACTTTTAAAATCTGACAAACCTGATCTCTCAACTCATATTGAGAGGCGACATGAACTCGTCTGACAACAAGGGGGAGGGGACAGGTGATCCCTCCTCCTCTTCTTCTGGGGTCCTGAGCCCACACTCGCAGGCCATTGAGGACTTGCGGAGCCAGAAGGATGAGATGCATCGCCTACAGCGGGAGTAGACTGATGCCATCCGCACGTTGACTGAGCTTCTGCGTGCCCAGTCCACGGACCCACGGCAGGTTTCCAAGGGAGCTGCCGGCGTTGCGGTCTCTACACAACAGTCGGCTCAGGCACCCGTGACAGGAGGGAGACCTGACCCACCACCTCCTTACCTTCTAGATGATGATCCATTCATGCAAGGCATCAAAGGCGACTCGCCGGTGTTGAAGTTCGTTGGCCACTCATAACTCTATGCCCTCTTGCCTCCCACATTCTCCACACACTCATGTACAGACTGAGTGACAATGGTACTCCCTGGGGAGATGGCTGACGCAACCATCCTGACTGGAGCCGTCGACGCCCTCAAGCTGTTGCTGGACCCAGGAGTGCTTTCTGGCACCAATGTTACCATTGCATGATTCTCCATGATTCTCTATGACTCTTTGTGTGATGCGGTAGATGCTATGACTGTACACACTCACATCCGTGCCCTGCATCATTTTATCTTGCCTTGCATGTGATGGAGGAGCTGCATATTTCTCGGGTGCTGATCCTTAGGGGGCCACCGTGCCGGTCTTGGCCGTGCGTCGGTGAGTAGCTGCCCTTGGTTTTTCCGAGAGGACGGGCTCGACCACCGGGTGGCGGCACTTACTCACCCGAGCTCGACGCTCGTGGTGAGTGGGTGCTCACCAGTACATGTCTCACTCGCCCCCCCCCTACCTTTTTTGTCTTGGTTTAGTGTGGAATCTTGCAAGCAAGTTACCGCATCCATGGCGTCTCTCGCTCAATATGACTGGATGCATTCACCCAAACCACCACACACCGGCTCAGGCCAGCTTCTCCCTGTTCAAGGTGCTGGTGTTGTTCATTTTGTTGGTCCCGGGGGCACTTTGTGCCTCCTTGACATCTTGTACGTTTCTGATCTTGAAGTCAGCCTTCTCTCTGTGACCACCCTTGACGATCAGGGCATTGATTTCTCGTCCAGCCGCGGTCTTGCCTCCATCTCTCTCCGCTCCTCTGGTCGTGTCGTCCTGCGTGGTGTGCGCTGTGATCGCCTATTCCGAGTTCTGCTCATGTTGCCCTCACCTTCCGCTGCATCTGCCCTTGTTCACGTCGCTCCCTCTCTGTCTCTTGACCATACTGATCTCCTGCATCGTCACCTGTGTCACATTCACACTGCCGCGATCCAGCGCCTTCTTCGCCTTCAGCCTGCACATGGCCTTGATCCCGCCACGTTCTCTCCTCCTTGCACGTCCACTTGTCTTGATTGCGCCGCTGGCAAGATGCACCGCTCCCCTTTCTCTACCTCTGAGTCCACCACTGCGCACCCCCTTGATCTGGTGCATGCCGACATCATGGGTCCCTTGCCCCAGGATTTCCTAGGTGGCATTGGTCGTTACGTGCTGTGTCTCACTGATGACTTCTCCCGTTACCGCTGGGTCTTTGCCCTGCGGTACAAGAGTGATGTAACCAATGTCCTTGAGTCCTGGCTCCCTCAGACCGAACGCGCATGTCAACGCTCCTTGCGCGTATTCCGTAGTGACCGTGGCGGTGAGTTCTATGGTCCCACATCTCACTTTCTTGAGTCTCAAAAGGTCCGGCTTGAGTCCACCGCTCCGTACACATCCCAACAAAATGGTGTGTCTGAACGCTGGAACCGCACTCTCGCTGACGGTGTTCGTTCCCTGCTCTCCGCCTCTGGTCAGTCACCTCTCTTCACCTTTGAAGCCATGTCTTACATGACTTGGGTCTAGAACCACATCCCGCACGGGCCCCTTCCCCATACTATCACTCCCTTTGAACGATGGACTGGCCGGCGCGCTGACCTTCGTCTTGCCCATGTTTGGGGCTGCCTTGCATCCGTCTGGGTACCCTCCGACCAACGTGACGGTAAGCTGTCTCCTCGTGGTCACCTTTGCATCTTTCTTGGCGTCTCTCCCTTCTCCAATGCGTGGCACTTCTAGGATCCTTCCCGTTGCCGTGTCGTTGAGTCTCGTGACGCCCTATTTTCTTAGCATCTATTTGAGCATGACGCTCCCCGCTTCGCTGGGTCCCTGGCTCCGCCTCTTTGGGGTGGGGGTGGTGGTTCTCTGCCCTCTGGGCCAACTGTTCTCCCCTCGGTACGTCCCTCGGTTCCCCCTGTCTCACCCTCTGCTGATCAGGGCTCTCCATTGTCTACGTCCCCCTCCCAGGCTTCCTCACCCTCCATGGGTCCCTTGGCCTCGTCCAGCACCTCCAGCGCCCCTATCGGCTCCCCTGCCAGCTCCTCCTCCTCCCCTACTCGTGGCACCGCCTCGGAGCCCCTTGTCGCCTTGGAGCTCCCTGTTGCCTCAGAGCTCCCTCTTGTCTCGCCCTCCCCATCTAGTTCGCCTTGCGCCGTTGTGCCCTCCTCTTCTGCGGGCACTCCGTCCATTCCCCAAGTCTCACCTTACACGCGCGGTGGACACCTCCGAGCTCTCCCCTCTAAGTCTCACCCGGTCGTCTCTGGTGACCCTGGCCTTCGTGCCCTTGGTCTCACTGCCTCTGGCCTGTCTGCAGCCACTTCTGTTTTCCATCCCAGCACCGCACTTGGCTACTCTCTTGTCGAACAAGAGTTTCACTCCGCGGTGACCTCTTCTGTTGCCGGGTACGTTGCCTCATGCTTTGCGGCCGCCGGCCTCTCACCCCTCTCTCCCGAGCCGCAGACTGTTCAGGCAGCCCGTACCGCCTCTGACTCCCTTCTGTGGGAGCAGNCGCCTCCGGGCTCTCCCCTCTCAGTCTCACCCGGTCGTCTCTGGTGACCCTGGCCTTCGTGCCCTTGGTCTCACTGCCTCTGGCCTGTCTGCAGCCGCTTCTGTTGTCCATCCCAGCACCGCACTTGGCTACTCTCTTGTCGAACAAGAGTTTCACTCCGCGGTGACCTCTTCTGTTGCCGGGTACGTTGCCTCATGCTTTGCGGCCGCCGGCCTCTCACCCCTCTCTCCCGAGCCGCAGACTGTTCAGGCAGCCCGTACCGCCTCTGACTCCCTTCTATGGGAGCAGGCCATGAAGGCCGGGCTTGATGCACTCTCTGATCATGATGTGCATGAGCTTGTTGATCTCCCACCCGGTCGCAAGGTAGTTGCTGCCAAATGGGTGTACCATCACAAGCTAAACCCAGACAACACAGTTCAATGATACAAGGCTCGCCTCACGGCCAAGGGGTTCTCTCAAATCCCTGGGGTTGACTTTGATGAGACCTTTGCCCCGGTCGGCCGCTACACCACAGCCAGAGCTCTACTCAGCCTGGTCGCCCAGCATGACTGGGAACTTGAGCAGATGGATGTCAACAACGCCTTTCTGCATGGCAAGTTGGATGAAGAGATCTACATGGTCCAGCCACCTGGCTTCTCGGATGGCACGAACCGGGTTTGGCGTTTGCGCAAGGCCCTCTATGGTCTCAAGCAGTTTCCACGGTGTTGGAACCAAGAAGTTATAGCCACCCTTGAAAAAGGGGGGTACAAATGGAGTGGAGTGGATCCCGATCTCTTTCTCGGGCCCCCCACCAAACCACTTATTGCCATTCTTGTGTACGTGGATGATCTTCTCATTGCCTCTCCCGATGCTGCGTCTGTGACTGCCGCCAAGTCTCTGCTGCAATCGGCATACAAGATGAAAGATCTTGGTCCAGCCCGTGTCTTTCTAGGATGGAGTTGGAGCGTGATCGTGCACGTCGGATCTTGCATGTGCATCAGGCTGCATATGTGATAGCCTGGGGGGGCGCTTCGCACCACTCCTCACCTCCATCCCCACGGCATCCACTCCCATGACACCTGCCGGGCAGTCTCTCCTGAAGTCACTTGATCTCACCAAACTGGGGGAGGCAGTGGATGTCACCGACTATCTCCGAGTCATCGGCTCCCTGATGTACCTTGCCACGACCACGCATGCAGATGTTGCCTTTGCTGTGAACTTCTTGTCACAGTTCTCCCAGTGCCCCCGGGAGCGGCACCTCGAGGCAGCCCTACGAGTGGTACGGTACGCTCTCTCCACCCCCCGTGTCGGACTGCTCTTTCGTGCACAGCCCTCTGTCGTAGTGGATGGCTTCACGGACAGTGATTGGGCGCATGATTCTGATGCTCGCAACCGCACATGATACATCTTTCTGGTTGGTGGCACTGCAGTCTCCTGGAAAAGTGGTAAGCAAGGGTGTGTGGCACGCAACACAGCTGAGGCTGAGTATGCTGCTCTGGGCGCAGGCACTTGTGAAGCTGTCTGGCTATGTCGCTTGCTGTAACAATTATGTGTTCCCATCCGCTGCATCACTTTGCGCTGTGATAACCAAAGCACGAAGGCCATTGCAGAAAACAATGGCATGCATCATTCACGCACCAAACACATCAATGTGGAACATCATTTTGTTCGCGATTGCATTACTGCTGGCATTTTCCAGATTGCCTGGGTGGATACACGATCTCAGAGAGCTGACTTTCTTACCAAAGCCCTCAGTCCCAATGTCTTCAAAAGTGCTGTTCAATCTGTGGGTCTCATCAGTCCGCATAATTCATGTTGATTGTTCGTGTTCCCTCGCTCTTATCTCCTGTGCTCACCTCTCGTGACTTCCCTCTGTGTGTGTGGGTTGCTTGTCTGCGGGTCATGGGGGAGTGTTGAATTTCGTTGGCCACTCATAACTCTATGCCCTCTTGCCTCCCATATTCTCCACACACTCATGTGCAGACTAAGTGACAATGGTACTCCCTGGGGAGATGGCTGATGCAACCATCCTGACTGGAGCCGTCGACGCCCTCAAGCTGTTGGTGGACCCAGGAGTGCTTTCTGGCACCAATGTTACCATTGCATCACTCTCCATGATTCTGTATGAATCTTTGTGTGATGCGGTAGATGCTAGGGCCGTACACTCTCACTGCCGTGCCCTGCATCATTTCATCTTGTCTTGCATGTGATGGGGGAGCTGCATATTTCCCGGGTGCTGATCCTTAGGGGGCCACCGTGCCGGTCTTGGCCGTGCGTCGGTGAGTAGCCGCCCTCGGTTATTCCAAGAGGACGGGCTCGACCCCCGGGTGGCGGCACTTACTTACCCGAGCTCGACGCTCGTGGTGAGTGGGTACTCACCGGTACATGTCTCACTCGCTCCCCCCTGCCTTTTTTTTCTTGGTTAAGTGTGGACTCTTGCAAGCAAGTTACCGCATCCATGGCGTCTCTCGCTCAATATGACTTGATGCATTCACCCAAACCACCACACACGGGCTAGCAATGCAACTTCCTAGCAACCACTCCCGGATCATGACATTCAAGTTCTTCAGGAGCGCCTCCGACAGCTGCAGACGGGCACCAGATCTCCTTGCTTTCCTCCGATACGATCGTTACCCGACTATCCCGGTGACTATCCCCTTCCAGGAGTCTTCCCCATTTCTCGTCCTCCTCAGCCTGCGGTTGCTCTCCCCACGGAGTGGCAACCCAAGGATTTTGAGACACCACCTCCACGGTACATCAGCGAGGACGGCTTCGACTGCTGGGAGATCCTCTTTCAGGTTTGGGCTACTTTGGAGGGAGTGTGGCCCTACTACCACAGCCCGTATCAGCTTACAGATCCAGCATTGGTGCTGACAGTAGCCAGGGCGATGCGCAGACTCCTCTATGCCATGCCACGCGAGACCGTCGTCGATTTCCGCCCCTTCCTTGGCAAGGCCAGCACACGCACCGGCGCCGATCCACGCGGAGGCTGGGATCTGGCCTTATCCCTACTGGCCGCAGAGACGCACGCCACTTGTGCAGCACACATTTGTGCCTTCTACCCTCTCCGTCAGGGGCCTACAGAGCCTGCAGCCGATTACTGGCGACGCGCCATGCGCATCTACACTCGCCTTGGGACCTCAGGAGGCACACAGCTGTGGGCGCTCCGTTCGATGATGTCGCCTTGTGTACACTGACATCTTCACACGGTACAGCAACGCTATCCTCGAGCCCTTTTCATCCACTCTACAGCTTCTCCCCTGGGCACATCAGCTCTTCCTCTAGGTGACTTCAGCCCGCGAGGCAGCCGTGGCCCATCAGGAGACTTCTCTTACTGCAGCAGTCGTCGCATCACCACCATCTTCCCTCCTGCAGTCTCCTTCTTCAGCCTCCATCACGTCCTCATCTTCCTCCTCCCCTTCAGCCCCGTCCACACCCACTCAAACACAGGGTGTTGCAGCAGCAGCTCAGGGGAAGAAGAAGAAGGGGAAGCGTGGATCAGGTCAGCAGCAGTCACAACAGCAGTCATCATCCAGTGGTAGCAGTGGACGTTCTGTTCACTGCTACAACTGTGGAGGCCCCCATCGCTACACTAAGTGCCAGAAGCCGCTCGACTGGACGCGGATTACTTGTGGGCTCCAGGCTGCACACGACCTTCGTTCCACGTCCAGCACGTCATCCTTGCCATCTGCCGGACGTGTGGCGGCCACGACTGCAGTTGATCCCGCTTCCTCACCGGCGAGTAGCAGTGATCCGGACCCACGCGACCGCACCATCGCTGAGCTTCGACACCTTCTATCGCTCCGCTTTCAAGGAGGTGCGAATGTGTTGTCATCATCGGGTGGTCCAAAGACTGTCTGTCCGTCCGTTCCTTTGGTTCGTGACGACGCTTGTGGGGGAGCACAGTCTGCATGTGATGATGATGGGCCTGACTGCACCGATTGGGTTCACGAGTCTCATCTTTGTACCCTGCGTCGTTCCTCCCCACTGACGGCTCAGCGTCCCTCTGATGTCGAGTGTTCCATTGCCCATTGTACAACGACGTCCACCAGTCGTGACTCCGGTGGCACTTGGATCATCGATTCTGATGCCACTCATTACATGACGTGTCGTCGTAGTGATTTTGTTATTCTCGGCCCTGTCACGTCTGTCCGTTCCGTTCGTACAGGCTCTGGTCAGTCCTTGCCAGTCCATGGTTGTTGGGGTTGTATGTTTCGACGGTCTGTCTGGCCCCTTGTACCTTTCCGACGTGTTGTTTGTGCCTGATCTTGAGCTCAGCCTGCTTCCTGTGCGTGCCTGCACACTGATGGGTCTCTCTGTGGAGCATACCGTGGACTCAGCGACTATGACTGCTACTGACACTCGAAGTGTTGTCCTTTGTGCCTCAGTCGTAGATGATATGTATCGCGTCTCTCGGACCTCCTCCCCTTGCTCCCCTTCCTCCTCCGGTCGGGTCTTTGTCACTGGTGTTCTGTCTCTGGAACACCAGCGATTGCTTCATCGCCGTCTGTGTCATGTGGGCTCCAATACTATGTCGAAGCTCATGCAGACACAGCCAGCTCTCGGTCTTGCCGCGGCTTCTTTCCAGAAGCCGCCCAAGACCGACTGTCTTTTTTGCGCTCAGGGGAAGGTGCACCGATGCACCTACCCTGACTCTCGTTCCCGAGCGCTTCGGCCTGTGGAGCTAGTTCATTCAGACCTTCTCGGTCCTCTGCCGGTCGAGTCCCTATCTGATCGGGGCCGGTATGTTCTAACTCTGACTGACGACTTTACCCGGATGCGGTGGGTCTACAGCATACGTCAGAAGAGCGACGCCGCCCTTGCGGTTCGACTCTGGCTAGTGATAGCTGAGCGTCAGTCTCGTCACACGTTACATGCTTTCCGATCGGATCGCGGCGGTGAGTTCCTTGGCGAGATGGACAGGTTCTTTGCTAAGCACGGGATTTTTCACCAGGTCTTCGCTCCTACTACCCCTCAGCAGAACGGTGTTTTTGAGTGCTGGAACCGCACCATGGAGGATGCGGTCCGCGCTATGCGGTCTTAGTGCGGTCTCCCTGAGTTCTTTGTCTTTGAGGGTTTTGCCTACATGAGTTGGGTCTGGAACCGCCTCCCGCACGGTCCACTTCCAGACCACATTCTACCGTATGAGCTCTGGTTTAGACACCGTGGTGACCTTCGTCTCGCTCGCGTCTGGGGATTGCTGGCCTCCGTGTGCCTCACTGAAGACCAGCAAGGGTCCAAGGTCTCACCTCGGGGCCGCGTGTGTGCCTTCGTAGACATTTCCTCGCGATCGAAGGCATGGCGCTTCTGGGACCCTACTCGTCGTCGCGTCATTGAGTCACACGACGCGCTCTTTTTTGAGTCTCTCATAAGGCTGTAAGCCAAAATCCGGGACTCGCAAGTCGGACTCGCAAATCCGAGTCCGGACCCAGACTCGCAAGTCCAAATCCAGGGTCCAGAACCGACCTGGACTCGCAAATCTCACCTTGACCTCTGACAACGAGACAATGACGACAATGAGGGGATCTTTGTTGATTACATGAATACAACTATGTGTCAAATTCATTCTCTACTAGTTACATGTTGAGTTCACATGACTTTAGAGTCACAAATTTCAAAAACACATTTATTATAACCCTTTTTTATTAGATGGTGCATCAGACTCGTAATTATTGCCCACTGGACTCGCAAATCCAGGAGACTAGACTCGCAAGTCTGGGACTCGCGAGTCGGAGTCTCAGACTCGCAAATCCGAGTCCGGACCCAGACTCGCAAGTCCAAATCCAGGGTCCAGAACCGACCTGGACTTGCAAATCTCACCTTGACCTCCGACAACGAGACAATGACGACAATGAGGGGATCTTTGTTGATTACATGAATACAACTATGTGTCAAATTCATTCTCTACTAGTTACATGTTGAGTTCACATGACTTTAGAGTCACAAATTTCAAAAACACATTTATTATAACCCTTTTTTATTAGATGGTGCACCAGACTCGTAATTATTGCCCACTGGACTCGCAAATCCAGGAGACTAGACTCGCAAGTCTAGGACTCGCGAGTCCGAGTCTCAGACTCGGAAATCCGAGTCTGGCACTGGACTCGGACTCGCAAGTCAGGTTCCAAGCTCAGAATCGAGGTTCCAGACTCGCGAACACCCTTAGTCTCTCACCTACCATGACCTGACTTTGATCACGGTACTCTCCGCCAGACATGTTCCTACCTGTGAGGGTTCTTGGCGGATGGGGGAGACTTCTACGCCAGCGAGCACCTCTCAACAGGCTGATGTGTCCGTTCGAGCCCCCTTCACCTCTCGGTCTCCGGCCCTTGATGACCCGGCGATCATCGCCGTCGGTCCAGAGACCTCGCCCGTCCAGCCTGTTTCACGTCCCACATGTGCCCCTGCTTCTGTTCCCACGCCTACTTCTGCGGCAGTACCTGCGTCTACTAGCACTCCTATTTCTGTGTCTGGTCTAGTCTCGCCTACTCCCATATCTGCTCCTGCTGGCACTCCTACCTCTGTGTCAACTCCAGTCTTGCCTGCTCCTGCTGTCACACCCAGCCCCGTGTCCCCCACACACGCATCTCCTCGCACGGCATCACTTGCATTGCCTCAGTCCCCACCAGATGTGGTCGTGCCTATCACTGAGCATGAGGCGCGCCCCTCTAGCTCCGGTTACTCCCGTGAGCCCGGTGGCCGTCTTCGACCACTGGATTCCGGAGCTCAGCGAGCGTCGGGCCCCCACCCAGGCGCCCCCCTCACAGCATCGCGACTGGTGACCTCGGCACAAAGGCCGTAGGCCTAAGTGTCCGCACTGAGCTCACAGAGGTTCATCCAGCGTGCCCCGTAGGGCACGATCTCGTCACTCGTGAGTACATATCGCTTCTGATACAGCAGTTGATCTTGTGGTCGTCAGGCCTAGCACCAAGGCGTGTGCCCTTGCCACGCAAAGCTCTCCATGTATGGCGCCCGACCCGGGCACCCTGAGGGAAGCTCTCTAATCACAGGATACTGACGCTTGGCGCGCTGCCCGCGAGGATGAGCTTTGCGCTATTCAAGAGCATAGAGTCTATGAGCTTGTCGACATTCCGCCTGGGAGGAAGGCTATTCAGGTCAAGTGGGTCTTTTGCAAGAAAGTGAAGCCGGATGGCTCACTGGAACACTACAAGGCCCGCCTGGTTGTTAAGGGGCACTCTCAGATTGAGGACGTCGATTACACCGGCACTTTTGCCCCTGTCGGCCGCATGACCTCAGCTCGAGCTCTGTTTGGTGAAGTGGCTCCATATGACTGGGAAGTGCACCAGATGGACATGAACAATGCGTTCCTCCATGGCTCTTTGGATGAGGAGATTTACGTGGCTCAGCCACCAGGCTTTGAGGAAGGTGACAAGGTCTGGCGCTTGCGCAAGTCCTTGTACGGCCTCAAGCAGTCTCCGCGGTTTTGGAACCGGAAGATCACCGGCACTTTGACTCATGCGGGATATGTACAGAGCACGGCAGATCCCTCTCTCTTCATCCTACCGACACCCGAGCGGTTCACCGCCATCCTGGTCTATGTCGATGACCTTCTGATTGCGTCTCCGTCCCTGGAGGCCGTGAAGGAGGCCAAGGCTATCCTTCATACTGCCTACAGGATGAAGGACCTTGGTCCTGAATCGGTGTTTCTTGGTATGGAGATCGTGCGAGATCGCAGACGTCGGACACTGTTGCTGCATCAGGCCCGATACGCACGAGTCGTGGGGGAGCGTTTCAGCGACCTCCTTGGTGTAGTGCCCACCGCTTCCACACCTCTTACACCTGATGGGCAGGATGCCCTGAAGGTGGATGATCCCAAACAGCTGGGGGAGACAGTGGACGTGACCTTGTACCTCCATCTCATCGGATCTCTGATGTACCTGGCCACTACCACACGTCCTGACATCGCTTTCGCTGTCAACCTCCTTGCTCAATTCTCGCAGGCTCCATGTGCCAGTGCCCTTCACGCGGCTGTGCGAGTGGTACGGTACGTGGTCTCCATACCGTACCTCGGACTTTGCTTTCGTCGACACTGTTCGATGGTCCTTGACGGCTACCCTGACAGGGACTGGGGTTGGAGCCTAGATGGACGCAGCCGTACTGGCTACGTGTTCCTGCTCGGCGGTACCGCTCTGTCTTGGGGAAGCAGGAAGTAGGGTTGCATCACACGTAGCTCGTCCGAGGCACAATACGTTGCTTTGGGCGCAGGGGCTGCTGAGGCAGTATGGCTGCAACGCCTGTTTCTTGAGCTTGGTCAGTCAGTACCCGCCATTGTGCCTCGCTGCAACAACCAGAGTGCTCTCGCCATTACGGAGAACTCCGGTGTCTTTCACGCTCGCACGAAGCACATTGCCATTGAGCATCACTTTGTGCGTGATCTGGTGGAGCGAAACGTGATCTCCGTCGTGTGGGTTGGCACCGACATGGAGCGTGCTGATTTCTTGACGAAGGCACTAGCTCGCGAAAAGTTCCTTGTGGCCATTCGTTCGGTTGGGCTTAGCCCCATGCCTGAGAGTAGTTGAGTTTGGGATGTGTGTCCGTGTCTCATCTGTTTTGCACACAGTATTGTACTCGTCCCGGTGCTGCACGTGTATGGACATGCATACCATCGGGTCATGGGGGAGTCTTGTGATTTGTGACGTTCTTGTACAGTCTACTGTGACGACTCGGCCGTGTCCATACTCGTGCAGATCCCTGAGGCAGGCCCTGGTGACACCGGTGCGATGACTGGTGGCGGACTACCAGCTTGGAGCTGGCCGATTACCGTTCCGGAGCCCCGGACACTGCCGGGACTTCCTGCTGTTTTTTCTACAGCTTGCAGGAGTTTTTCGGCGGACTGGCTATGAGCCCGATTTGCATTTTTTTGCATTGCATGTTCATTGTCTGATGTTGGATGCATGCATGTGACCATTCGTAGCATCCGTCTTGTGATCCCGCACGTCTAGGTTCAGACGGCGTAGCATTCTGACATGTGTGCGCAGAGTTATGGCCAAAACAGTGGTTTTGGGCCAGTTTTAGGACAGCTCTTGGACCGCCGCGTGCGACACCCGCTGTGCGCCGCGGCAGGTGTTTATGCTATGGACCTGTCATTTGTCATTCCTCTCTGCAAATGCTATTGACGCATTCAAACACTTTGCCTTGTGTCCCGGAGCTGAACTCTT
>SZWC01000085.1:275586-306781 GCA_023375785.1 Penium margaritaceum
CGCACACACACACACACACACACACACACACACACACACACACACACACACAGAAGAACACAACACAACGCAACGCACCAGGGAATGAACCATGGCAATCACGTCGTACAGGACAAACAGAAGAAAAGCCTTGTAGTTGCGGTGGCCGACGCAGTTGTTGATCCACACACAGTGGTGGTCCTGCAGCACGACATGGGAACAAGGAAAAGCTGCTGCAAGAGGGTGACAGAAGAAAGGGCACTTGGTCAGAAGAAGGGGTGCTTGGTCAGAAGAAAGAGTGTTTGCCTTTTTGAAAGGTGTTTTGCGAATCGCCCAGCGGAAAAGCAAGCCTCAAGAGCAGATTTCTTGTAAAGCTGTGCAGTTGGCGATAGCAGGAGACAGTGTGGATGCATCCTAGCCTCTGAGCGCGCGCGAGCAGCGGAGCGCAGTGCGCTGCGGCACCGTGAGGTGCGGTGCAGTGCAGTGGGGTGCAGTGCGTCGTGCGGTGGGACACTGTGCAGTGCAGAGTGTTGCAATGCGGCCCGGTACAGCGGAGTGCGGTGCGACACTGTGCAGTGCAGAGTGTTGCAATGCGGCCCGGTACAGAGGAGTGCGGTGCGACACTGTGCAGTGCAGAGTGTTGCAATGCGGCCCGGTACAGCGGAGTGCATTGGGGTGCGCTGCTCTTAAGCTCGGTGCAGTGCAGTGCAGGTTGGTGAAGTGCTGTGAAGTACGGTGCGGTGCGGTAGGGTGCGGTATGGAGATGTGCAGCGTGGTGCCGCAAAAGTGCTGACGTGTGGCATGGCGCAGCAGCACGGTGGAAGTTCCACCGTGAAACATTGCAGTGTGGTGCGATGTGGCGCGGTAGGCTGCTGTGTGGAGAGGTGCTGTGGGCGCAGCATGGCAAGGTGCAAAACTGAGGTGTGGTGCAGTGTGGTGTGGTGCGGTTGCAGTGTGGTGCAATGTGGTGTAGTGCGGTGCAGTGTGGTCTGGTGCGGAGTGGTGTGGCGCGGTGCAATGTGGTGCGGTGCCGTGTGGTGCGGGGCGATATGGTGCAGTGCGGTGTGGTACGGTGTGGTGTGGTGCCGTGCAGTGTAGTGCGGTGCAGTTTTGGTGCGATGCGGTGCAGTACACCACATGGCATTCTACTGCATGGCACCGTAGCACACCACACCGCATTGCATTGCGCTACAGCGCACGGCACCGGTGCGGTGCGCTGTGGCGCAATGCCATACGGTACGGCGTGCTTCGGTGCCATGCAGTAGAATGCTGTGTGGTGAGACGCGGTAGGGTGTGGTACGATGCTGCTGTGCAGCGTGATGCGGCACGGTGGGATGTGGCGTGGCGTGGTGCAGGTGAGGCGCAATATGGTGCAATCGATCGGGTGGGTTTGTGCAGAGGAGTGCTGCAGTGCAGAGCAGTGCGGTGCGGTGCAGTCAGGTGCGGTGCAATATGTTGCCTGGCAAGATGCTGAAAAGTGCAGCGCAACGCACCACACGCAACGCACCACACGCAACGCACCACACGCAACGCAACGCAGAACGACGCACCATAATCATACCATGCGCAGCACGCAGCGCTTGCAGACACGGCAGTGGTGCGCGCGTGGTGGCTTGTAGTGGCAGCACTTTTGGCAGTACCTCGGCTCGCCGCCCTTCCGCTTCACCTCCAGCAGCAGCACTGATGATGCAGAGGCCGTTGCCGCCGCAGCTGCCGCCGCAGCAGCGGCATCCGCCGCACCTGCAGAGTCTCCCATTGTGCCCCCATGGTGATGCTGCTGCAAGCCAACCCCCATACCTATACCAATGGCTCCGCCGCCACTGCCGCTGCCGCTGCTGCTGCCGGCGCCGCCACTGCCGCCGCTGCTACTGCCGGAATGCAACACCACCACACCGTCCCCGCCGTCCCCATTCACCGCCCTGCCTCCTCCGTCCTTCTGAAGGTGCGGCGGCGGCAGAGGGGGTTGCTGCGGCAGCAGGCTNCGCAGCAGCGGCATCCGCCGCACCTGCAGAGTCTCCCATTGTGCCCCCATGGTGATGCTGCTGCAAGCCAACCCCCATACCTATACCAATGGCTCCGCCGCCACTGCCGCTGCCGCTGCTGCTGCCGGCGCCGCCACTGCCGCCGCTGCTACTGCCGGAATGCAACACCACCACACCGTCCCCGCCGTCCCCATTCACCGCCCTGCCTCCTCCGTCCTTCTGAAGGTGCGGCGGCGGCAGAGGGGGTTGCTGCGGCAGCAGGCTGCTGTACTTGGGCGGGACGCTGCCCGGGTCCTGGAAGATGGAGAGTGCGTAGGAGATACAGATCATGAGGGAGCAGAGGGAGAAGGAGGCGAGGTTGAGGAGGCCCGGCGCGGTGGAGAAGCCGAGCCATGGCTGGATGACAAGGAAGACGGTGGTGTAGAAGACGAGCAGAACGACGCTGAATCCCGCCAGCACTGGGAGAGAGATGCACCGCGTGTACGCCATCGTTTTTGGGGGGCTTATTGCATAACTACGCCCCGGCTCATGTGAAATCCTTTGCGGAACTCCGTGGGGGCTGGCGCGGAGCTGCGAGCCATGTCACTGACAGCATGTGACGAGCCACAGCATGGTCGCATTCTTGTTTCGAGTCATCTCAAGCCATGCCGGATCATGCCAAGTCTTCGTGAGTCATGACCGGTCGCGTTATTCGAAGACAGGTCAAGCCACGTCATGCCCGACCATGCCAGGTCATGCCAGGTCACGCTACGCCATGCTGGATCAGCGGCTGGAGTTCACAAGCCGTGGAGATAAGATCAGCCAGGTGAGTAGGCGGGCTCAGTGGCTGGGGAGTCGAATGACGTCACTGCTGCTGCTGCTGCTGCTGCCGCGCTGCTGCTAATGCTGCTTCCGCCGCTGCTGCTGCTAAAGCTGCTGCCGCCGCCGCTGCTGCTGCTGCGGCTCCTGTTGGTGTTGGTGGGGCTCCATATGCTGCTAAGCCTGCGGTAGAACCACCTGGCGCCGACATCCTTCGCTGGAAGATTTAGGGTGTGTTTGACGACCGATTTAGCAAATCGGTCGTCTACCTGGTAGGAATCCGTCTTAGGGTGCGTTTTGATGGCGTCGCATTGGCCGTGCTGTCCTCGAAATCTGTGCGATTTCCAGTTCAGCGTCCTGTAACGTGTGTGCTACCGCGGAAGTCGTACGTCCAGTGGTTGTCCTCCGAACGCTCGACCGCACGGTCGTGCGACGTAGTAAGGCCCACGTCGTGCGCCCATAGGCAGCTGGAGGACGTCGCACGGTTGTGCAAGGCCATCCAAACACACCCTTAGTGAACGGACTCCGAGTTGGTGGGTTGTTTGGACAAAGTCGCTTGAACGTCCAGTCAAGTAGCGATGTTGATGTTGCCAACTAGGCATTGCCCTCGCCACGTTGGACTTGGGCAGCCGGAAAAGGCCACTTCCGGGCAGGTTTGACGACAAGGACAAGGAAGCAGGTCTTTCAGTGTCAGGTCACGTCAGAGTTCAGTTTGCTTGACAAACTACCTGTTGGTGTATTCAAACCTGTCCAACATATTCGTCCACCTCTTGCAGACATGTGCAAATTTGCGCATTTCCCGTTTTTCTTCATCTCTCGCCCCACGTTGTGCGACAGGCGATATGGTTACCAGGTATCCGTCAGATGCCTGTTTTTTTCCCCTGAATTTTGGCTGTGCGGAGCTATTCGGCGGCTGAACTCTCGCTCGCTCGCTCCGTCGGTCACTCCCTACGCAGCTGTGCGTGCCCGTTCGAGGGGTCGTCGCCCTTTCCGCGTTCCGTTGCCATTCCGTTCTGTCGCCCTCTCAACTTGTTCTCCTAGGCCGTTGTAGACCCGCGACTGAGTACACAAGCGCCCAAGGCCAACTTCCACCAAACAATGGTTGCTGCAGCACCAAAGGGCAAGGGCAAACGTGAGAAGCTTACCGCCAGCCAGTTGACTCGTCAGCAAGACAAGTTTCTTATGGAGAAGCTAGCAGATTTGGTCATCAACAACAATTGCTTTGCTGATGCATCAAGGCTGAAAGGGACAGATTGGAAAGGCATGGTGGATGCCTTCAACGTACGTTTTGCGCACAAGTTGAAGAAGGTGACGGTGTAGAAGCAGCTGTTGGATCGACGCAACAAGATCAAAGCTAAGTGGTGCCGTTACATAGCGCTTCGGAACTCCACCGGCGGGTGATGGGATAGGGAAATAGATGCTCCACAGGCACGGTCGGAGGTGTGGCTGAATCACCTCAAGCGTTACCCCGGCGACGCAGACTTTGCAACTGGGTGGGACCTTCTCCCACTTTATGAAACTTATTTTTTAGGTACGGTTGCAACAGGCCAAGATGCAAGGGACACGGGTGAGGACGATTCTGAAGATGATGAACAGAGTGAAGAGGACATAAACGGGAGGGGTGGCAGAGGCGGCGGTGGAGGTGGAGGGGCAGTCACACATGGGTCGGGCTTTCAACCGCACCATGTGGGGGTGGACGAAGATGAGGACGATGACGAAGTGGCAACAAGTCAATCAGAGCAGAACGACGACGACAGTTGTTCTCCACTTGGAGAGCAACCTCAATCCATGAGCATGTTCACATTACCCTCGATAAGTCTCCCTCTTCCCCCTTTTGCAATGTGACCCGCCAATGGTCTATTCTTCCCTCACACCCACCCCTTGTCTATTCTTCTTTTACACCCGCACCTCTCCCCAAATGCCTTGTCTTCCCTCACACCCGCGCCTTGTCTATTCTTCTTTTACACCCGCCTCTCTCCCGAAATGCCTCGTCTTCCCTCACACCCACCCCTTGTCTATTCTTTTCTTGCACATGCCCCTCTCCCCAAATGCCTTGTCTTCCCTCACACCCGCCCCTTGTCTACTCTTCCCTCACACCCGCCCCTTGTCCATTCTTGCCTTGTCTTCCCTCACACCCACCCCTTGTCCACTGATTTTTTGCACGCACCCCTCTCCCCAAATGCATACTCATCCCTTACACCCGCCACCTATCTAATCTTCTTCTACACCCGCCCCTTGTAGGAGGCTCCTCCTAAAAATCCGTTCAAGCACAATATGGACAGCGACGGCGTTCGTGGCGCCGCTCTACTAGTTCATCTACCGTTGCTGCAAGCATTGACCGCTTGGCTGAGACCGGCATAATGCTTGCGCAGAACGCTAGCGAGGCGAAGGACCCGGAGTTTGGGGCAGACCGCGCGTTGGCGCGCTTGCAAGCCATCGAAAAGGACGATGCGAAAGAAGTCATGGATGTAGAGCATTTCTACATGAACCCGATCAAGGCTAGGGCGTACCTACAACTGTGTCAAGGAGCCGCATCAATGTGGCTTGATTGGGAGATAGCTAAGATGGGCCACGACATGGGTGGAGGGGTGGGTGGGCGTGGAGTCATGGTCGCAGGTTCGGGTGGAGGTGTTGGTGGGGGAATGGGTGGAGGAGTGGGAGGCATGGGTGGCGGAATGGGAAGCTTGGGTGGAGGATTGGGAGCCATTGGTGGAGGATTGGGAGGGATGGGCGGAGGGGGAGGCCTGGGCATGCAAGGAGGGGCAGGTTTGGGCGTGGGTGGAGGGGCAGGTTTGGGCATGGGAGGAGGGGCAGGTTTGGGTATGGGTGGAGGGGCTGGTTTTGGCATTGGAGGCGGCCTGGGTGGCAGCTTAGGAGGCGTCTTGGGTGGCGGCATGGGTGGCGGCATGGGTGGCGGCATGGGTGGAGGGGCGGGTGGGCGTGGAGTCATGGTCGTAGGTTCTGGTGGAGGTGTTGGTGGGGGCATGGGCGGAGGAGTAGGAGGCATGGGTGGCGGAATGGGAAGCGTGGGTGGAGGATTGGGAGCCATTGGTGGAGGATTGGGAGGGATGGGCGAAGGGGCAGGCTTGGGCATGCAAGGAGGGGCAGGTTTGGGCGTGGGTGGAGGGGCAGGTTTGGGCATGGGAGGAGGGGCAGGTTTGGGTATGGGTGGAGGGGCTGGTTTTGGCATTGGAGGCGGCCTGGGTGGCAGCTTAGGAGGCGGCTTGGGTGGCGGCATGGGTGACGGCATGGGTGGCGGCATGGGTCGGGGCATGAGTGGAGGCTTGGGAGGCGGCTTGGGTGGGGGCATGGGTCAGGGCATGGGTGGAAGCATTCATGGAGGAATGGGTGGAGGACTGAATGGAGGACTGGGAGGAGGCATGGGTGGAGGAGCAAGTGGAGGGCAGGGTGGTAGCATGGGTGGAGCACCGAGTAAAGGTGTTGGTGGTGGCATGGGTGGCAGCATGGGTCGAGGCATGGGTGGAGGAGCAAATGGAGGGGTTGGTGGAGTCATCGGTGGTGGAAGTAAGGGAGGGTAAGGTGGAGGCATGGGTGGAGGAGCAAATGGAGGGGCAGGAGGAGGCATGGTCGGAGCCAATGGAGAGGCGGAAGGAGGCATGGTTGGAGCCAATGGAGGGGTCGGTGGAGGCATGGGTGGAGCCAGTGGAGGGGTGGATGGAGGCATAGGTTGAGTAGGGCTTGAAGCCTGAGTAGGGCTAGTTTAGCGAAGTGACAACCTTCGTTCATTTGAAAACCTTCTTGTTTCAAAGGCTGTTTTTTATGAACATCCATTGTACTTCTGTCATGCTTGTACTGCCAATGTTGTCTTCCATTAACCAGGTGAAGTAAGGAAATGTGAGACATGAAATTGGAAGTAGACGTGTAACTTGAATGTCATGAGAACATATGAAGTTGAATGACAATAACAACTACTGCTGTAACTCAAAATTCTGAGGTGCGCCATGAAGCCGATAGGGCCATGCATTAAACAACTTCCTAGCAATGTTCCACCTCATTGCCTCAAGGCTACGACACTCCTCTGCTGACAAGGTCCCACCATAGACATGTGGATTATAGAAAGGGACATCCCCAACCACGCTCGTTGGAGGAGGTGAACGATCTGTAAAAGAGTCACCATTGTCACCCGTTAGTGGCAATCCGTCATACCACATCATGAAGTTATGGAGCACACAACACGCAATGACTACCTGTCGCTTAGTCCTAAAAGGGAATCGCTCCATCTTCTTCAGTATCTTGAACTTCCCCTTCAAGCATCCAAAAGCACGCTCGCCGATGCTTTGCTTCCCTGAATGCCTCTTGTTGAACAACTCTTGTGGGCAACGCTGGCCTCGTCTCCACTCCTTGAGATGGTAGCGCATGTTACGATAAGAGGGGGGTACACCATGTGTGAATGGGTAGCCCGAATCCACAATGTAAAAGCACACTTGTGGAACGTTGAACCCCTTTCCAAGTGCATTCCACAATATCTTCGAGTCATGGACGGAACCTTCCCAACCAACGATGACGTATACAAAATGGCCATCAAGTCCCACTGCGGCCATCACGTTTTGGGAGATTGTTGTCTTGCGGTCGCGAAAACGACTTTGGTCACTCTCTGGGACAACGGCATGAATGTGGGTGCCATTAACTGCACCAAGACAACCCTCAAAGGCGTTACCATTGAGCATGTCCTGTGCTACCCATTTGAAGCTCTTGATGATTGTGGGTAAGCGAATGAAAGTCTTGGCAAGAGAACGGATGGCTTTCAAGGTAGTATAGAACGTTTGATGGATTGTCTCGCCGCTGTGTTGGAACATCCATTGCACGCTACGGTTGGTGTCGGCATGGGCCACTATTGAGAAGAAGATGAGGACTTTCTCGTGAATGGTGATGCCCATTTTTTGTGTTCCCAAGTAGCATTCTCATTTAGGATGTCACACAATCTGAAGAACGCTAACCGCTTCATCCTTGCAACTTCACATAATTGGGTCTCACTTCCATGAAGAAGGATTTGAGTCCACTCATTTTCGCGCGTACATTGGCATCGTGCAATACGCTTCTCATAGTGCAGCGAGAGTAGAGGAAGAAGGACTTGCAACATCTCCTGCCACCACTTTGCAAAAATGGCACGGCGGGGTGCTCTAGATATCTTCATCGTTGGTGGGCTGCTGATGTAAAAGGAGAGGATGGTCTTGGTAGAGACGTCAGAAAGTTGAACCGCGAGGTACAAAATGAATTACTCCGGCCCAATACATCACACGCCGAGACATGTGGAAGGCCAAATTGCGGCTCGCCAATGCAGGTAAATTTGTTCATTGAAAACGAATTGATTGTTGCCGAAATCTTGTCGCTCATCGTACATGTACAAGCATTGTGTGGCGTAGATGTTTATGCCAAATGAAGCATTCCAATTCTTCATCAAAATCGGAGGAATCATGGCAGTCCCATGTCATTTGCAATCGTCGGCGGCGGAAATAGAGGTCTGGTCTATGTTGGGTGGCGTTCTGACGTGGACTGCGCGACACCTGGGATTACAGGCCAATGAGAAGGAACAATATCTGGACGAGGCACAAGCAGGAAGATATTTGCAAGAACAAAAAGTGGGCGCGGCCGTCCTCATGAGACGATTTCCCAGTCGACGTTGAGTGCACCTCGTGCAAATCCGTGTACTTGAGCAGATTTTTACGAGGTAGACGACCGATTTGCTAAGTCGCCCCACGCCAAACATACCCTCAGTATCGGAAGTATCCAAAAAGGGTCTTTATACCTGAGATACCCTACAAACTCAGTGTGTCACCTTGATGTGCCCAGCATCAGGGCGACACTATGTCAAACAAGGATCCCATGTTGCACTAAGGTGCACAGGGTTATGTAGTAAGCTTTGCAAAGTTGGCTATAATTGGAACAAAAAGAGTTCAAAGACAAACATAGGGAATAACATGTTTTAAAAATTCCCCTTCACTGAACTTTATGTGTAATGTGTTTGTTCCATTTGATGTAATTGTTATGCTTGTACTCTTCCCAAAGCACATTCAAATGTGTCATCTGGAAAATATTTCCTGGAATCACATGTGCAAATCAACATTTTGAAATCAATACTAGTAAAACATTGTTGTATGCTACCCATTTTCACACATGGATTTGTTCCATGTACTACCCTCCACACATTTATTGTATCCATACGTGTGTCCACGTCTATGTACATATACATGTAGTCATTTATGAATCTTAATAGATATTATTTGATTCATTTTTATAACATCTATTCAATCTATGTAGTATTTTCTTTGCATCAATATGATCCAACCATCCAATGACAATGATTTTTTGTGATTACATGTGTGAAAATAAAATCATTTGGAAGAAGGTGAATAATTCATCACAGATTAGAAGTTAAATCATGTTCCAAAATACCTCTCCTTTCTTAAGCACATTGATCTAACAATTCAGTTTTGGTGTAGTGTAACCTTGGATCCGGGTCTGTAGGCTCAGCTATCTTAGAGCGTGTAGCGGTTAGTTCCTGGCTAGTTCCTCTCGCGTCCGGAGAGTGAGGTGGTCAACTGAGCTCGTCTCGTTGACCAGTCCGGCGCGTGTGAGAGAAACAAAGCTAGTACGTCTTTAAAATTCGACCCTGTCGGATATTCTTGTATTGTTTTGTATGTCCTTCTTGGAAACAAAGCGCGGTTCACATATTGCAAGTTGGCGGACGTCCCCAAAACAGGTCCACAAACCGATAACAATAGGTTACTACATAACCCAAAAAACAAATCATGTTTAATGATGACATCTGTTGCCAAACGAGCGGGAAATCGACATGGATTTATCGCTCCCTCACAAGATCACATTCGAACAATGAGTTCCTTTTCTTTATACACACAATCCAATTTCAAATAAGGGATTTGTATGTTTTGCAAGGGGGAACAGGCAGATAGAAAACCCTACGTTGTGATACCAGATTTTTGCATCAAGAAACTAGATAAGGAAAAAGGGGTCATAGAACTATGATGCCAAGTGGAACTTGAATGGTTCGTGCGGATGAGGTGCGTATAAGAAGAAAACTCATTGGGACGAGGCATTGGGGGATATGGATGATTTTAATTCAGCATTAGTGTAGTTAAATTAAACTTTTTGGAAGCATTGAGCACAAATCAGAATAAGGCGTACATGAGGTCTTATGTGCTAAGGTCGAGCAACGCACGAGAAGATGTGTCGTGGGTGGTTGCTTTGACAAACTCCATTGAGAAGTTCAAGGCTTTTGAAAATGTCAAGGCACCTCTTCCAAAAATGTAGCATGCTCTAGAAGTCAACCAAACATAATCGAATATCGATAGCATTGCGATGCTTCTCTTGACCTTCTAAAAGTGGTCCAACTTGTGGATTCTTCACAACAAGTACACCACAAGTTGGTGCAAGTGGCCAAAATTCCCTCTACCAAATTGTGTTCTTTTTGTAGGTTGATATGTGGTGGGTTGGAATGTAATGACATAAATTCCACGCGCAATCCTTAGGTAGTCATACACGTCAGGGGTGAAACACTTCTCCTTCCTTCTTAGGCGCGACACCCTGGCACATTGTGAGACGGGGGTCCATGCCGGATAAAATAATTGTCAATTTGGTGATCGACTTCTGAAATATTGCCGTAGGTCTACCAACTGTTATGCAAACATGTATGGCCCTGCAACTTAACCAGAGACTCTAAAAATTCCACAATGATGATGTCCCAAACTTCCCTTGTGACATATGAATTCGAGAAACTATTTCACCTTTCTCGTGTGTGAGAAGAATAATCCCGTGGTTTCTTGTATTCCACTTCATTATTCATTGTTTTTTCATCTTTCATGGTTAGAGATGAGATGTTCTACAACCTATACTGTGCTTTTAGCTTGTTTTTAGGTCCAGAACATGGTGCGCCATTGATTTTTTGCCAACCTGTCACACTTAGCACGTGTTTTTCTAAACAAGACTAAGAGAGATGGAGCAAAAAAGACACGAAAAGCATGCACATGAGCGAGTCATGGATTTTGTGTGTGTGTGTGTGTGTGTGTGTGTGTGTGTGTGTGTGTGTGTGTGTGTGTGTGTGTGTGTGTGTGTGTGTGTGTGTGCGTGTGTGTGTGTGTGCGTGTGTGTGTGTGTGCGTGTGTGTGTGTGTGCGTGTGTGTGTGTGTGCGTGTGTGTGTGTGTGTGTGTGTGTGTATGTGCGTGTAAGTGTGTGTGCGTGTGTGTGTGTGTGTGTGCAAGAGAGAGAGAGAGAGAGGGGGGGGGGAGGGAGAGAGAGAGAGAGAGTAAAAGATAGTTGTTTTTAATGGTATGAAAAGTGCACGGATATCCTACTCAACAACATCTTCCTCCTTCTACCCTTGGTGATCTGACTCGGTCATGTAAGTGAGGGGGTCCTTGGAGGCTACACATTAAATGTCAAGTTTGACGCATGGGTTTCACCCACCACAGTGCCATGCATTTGTCATAATTTGCTGATTGTTCTGTAGATGTCCCCAACCCTGCACCATCCATCCAACTACGGCATGTTTTATGTGTCACATACGGAGGTTCACGTTGTCATTTTCTCTGAGGTGGTTTCCGACCCATGATGCGTAGCCTTTGGAGGCGTCACCCTTGAATGGTTTCTACAAGTGGATGTCACATGGTTGCAGTTTTGATTTGCATCCCGTTGGGATGCACATCAGCTATGGATTTGATGTCCTATTGGCGTGCATGTAACTGGTTGTTCTCCACCCATGTTTTCTTGGAAGTGAATGTCTCCGATTGCTTGATCCAACATTTTGGTGAAACACCATTGGATCAAACAATTCTAGGGCTAGTATTGAGCTTAGATTATGTCTCAAACATGTTCAGGCTTCTTGTTGGCAACTTCCCCTACTCCAACGACAATTTCACAGTGAAATATGAGAGAGGTGCTTACACCATAGCACAACCATTCATGAATTGATTGCAATATTCCAAAAACACTTCGACAGCCCAGACATTGGTGGAGGTGGGCTAATCAACCTCTATCTTCACTTTGGTAATGTCCATAGTGATATTCACATCACTGATGATGTTGTGGAAAACTCAAGAAAACGGTGACCAAGGTCACAATCCAACATACTTTTTTGCAAAGAACTTCAAGAACATTTCAAAGGTGTTCGTTATGCTCTGCTAGGATGTGGCTAAAGACTACAATGTCCTCAAGGTACACAATGACAAAGTCCTTACTAAACGGCCATAAAATGCTATTCATGGCCGCCATAAACATGGTATGAGCATTCATAAGTCCAAGAGGCATGAGCATGAACTCGAAGGACCGATACCTAGTGCAAAAAATCATCTTCTCAATGTCCTTTTTGGATAAACGGGTATGATGATAGCCTTTTCATGTATCAAATTGGTAACAAAAAGAAACCCCATAGATTTGGTCAAGAATTACATGTAATCACAGAAGGGAGTGGTGGTTCTTCATTACAATGTCATTCAACGCCATGTATTCTATGGACATTTGCATCTTGTCAGTTTTCTATTCCATGAAACATACACGTATGGTGTACAATGACGCCAATGGCCAAATGAATCCTTGACCAAGCACCTCGTTGATATGTTTTCAGCTTGTTCTGTATGTGGTTGCTTATCTGATATGTTCCGTTGAATGTTGGTCTACTACTCGGCTTCAGATGTATATGATGATTGATACTACATTTTCACGTAGACTGTGAAGGAAGTTCATTGGGAAAAACTCCTTTAATCTCCTTGACAATTGAAACAAACTCCTTAAGGATGGTTGCAAAACTGTGACATGTCAGAATAGACAAGGTTTGTATTATCACGCCCGCTAGTACAATCTCCTCTGGTCCTATTGATGCCGTGTGGACTAGCCACGCTTGAACTCCACGTAGTAGATACCGCTTAACCACATCTAGTGATATTGGTTGCGTGCGTCATTTTGCAACTGCTGTAATGTTTTGTGTTTCCTCTTCCTCTATTGCTTTCTGTAATTGGCAATGCATTGTGGGTCTGTCATACAAGGATAAGTGTAGTTTTCTATCATTAGGGTTGATGTGTATTGTACCAAAGCTCCATACCACCTACAGATTGTGTCAATAAAGGTCATGTTTCCCGAGGATGATTTTCTAGTTCATTGGGTACGTCCCTTGGACCCTTATGTCATGCAGATCTTTGTTTTACAATTTGATAAGCTCATGAATTTGACAGTTTTGCTCTCTTCCATCCATGGTTTTCCATAAAAAACCTTGGTGTGGTGTGAAAACAAAGCTTCCAAACCGTTTCGTTGCCAAGAAATCCATGACAAGCATCTCCATCCGGTTGTCGTCGTACCTTTTTGTGACTTCTACAAACCCTCTATTGCGTTTGTAATCTATCATCAGTTGGTCGTCCTTGTGTCCAATGACATTGCAACCTTAGTGGCCCTCGTTTGCTGTATTGTGAGCCATTCACACCTAAAACAAGTTGACAAAGAAGTTTTTGATCGAGTTGCAGGTTTGTTGTCTTCCTATGCTCTTCGATGTTTCCCGACTCCCCATTTCTTCTGTGTGGATTCCCCTTGTTTTTGGTGTATTGATGCTTTCCCCGACATTCATGTAAGATGTAACTTGACTTCCCGCAAGTCTAACACAATTGTTGGTCAATCTCCACGTGAGAATAGGTTTCTGCCGATTGTGACTCCATGTTGCCAAAACATGATTGGTGATGTTGGGGTCGGGAGCTGATGGATTTTTGCGATTAAAAAAATTGTGATGAATAACACAACATCGCGGTTGAGTCCATTGCTAACGTTAAAATGAAAGCTACACAGGATGAGGTCACCGAGGTTGATAATTTTGTAACAAAACCATGTATACTTCTCCACTGTAGACTATCTCCGCAAACATTGAAGCCGATACAATGTATGCAAATTTTCCGTAACTTTTCCAAAGCGTGTGAGGGCTGCACATGTGAATTCCTTCAATTCTTTTGGTGAAGTCCGAGTTGAGCAACATTGGTTTTCTTTGACAAATAGAATCCCTGTGGTCAAGGATGTGGGAGAAATCGCATGAGCTGTTGATGTAATTCCACTGGTAACTTGTTAACATCCTGCCACCACATGGCGGTTTTTAAACAGGGCCCAGAAACCAATTCCATTCCATGCAAAAGTGAGCCCATGACGTTAATGTTATTTTTTCATTGTTGACACCAACAGTAGTCAAGTGCATCCCAAAACTAGTTAGCCATGTCCAAACCGCCAACCCTCAGGAGTCTGCAAGTTCAAACCATTTTGGAAGTGCAAGTCAATCGGGGTTCACTCAAGAGCTGTTTGTTGTCTCTCAATTAGTACTATTTCCTGTGCTTGAGCATTCCAAAGCTCCTCCATGGCTGTGTTGGGTTGTTGGATGGGATGGCTGTTGAGGCTATGGGTTAAAAAAGATGGTGCATGTATTCATCAATGTGAGTTTGTCACATAATTCTCCAAGTAAAAAATGGCAGATACGATCGGTTTCCTAAGCCCAAGGGGTCCATCACCAGATTGGCCACAGAAGTCTTCAAATTCGTACCATTTTCGACAAAGCCTGCTACTGCTGCCTAGTTTACCTCAAGATCGTGGTGGACTACATTAAGTGATCCCCCATTACCGAACTCTTCACCGTTGATTGTTGCCCGTCATTGCGTGTGCTCCATCCGTTCACCATGTTTATCGTAATGTGCACAAATTCCTTGATGATCAAAATGTGCTATAGAGCTTTGCAAAGTTGTTGCCTTATCGTGAATGTGTTGCCTGTCCTCCTACCACCACTCCACTCTGAAATCAAGTGTTGAGTTGAGCAGAACATGGATGCTTCACAAGGATGAGGTGCACAGCAAGAGACTATTTGAGGAGCTAGGAAAACTGGATAACTTGCATTCATTAGTATGCTTCACTTCCATGAGAGGTTCCAAAACTGTCGAGCGCATCTACACACCAGCTAAAACGAGAATGAGGCATACTTGAGGTCCACGGTACTCAAGTGGAGCCACACGTGCATTGCTATGTTGTGAGTGGTTTCTTTGAGGAAAGTCACCAAGAATCCAAGAGATTTCAAGAATGTCAAATAATGTCTTTTTGTAGTTTATCACCGGTGAGAACATGACTAAATAGTATCGAATCATTGACTTTGTTATTGACAGTTCTCTAGACCCTGATGGAAAGTGGTTGAACTTGTCACAAAAAATGAGAAACAAAACACCGAAGGTTGGGGCAAGTGGAAACAATTCTTCCGACCAATCGGTATAAAATCATTGAGGTCAATGCACAGTGGGCTACAATGCAATGAAAAAAACAATTCATCCGGACATTTGGGACTTGTGTACATCCAGAATCTAAGAATTGGTAGATTTTAATGTAACAAGAACATCCTTTCTCGAACGACAAAGTTTTTCACATTTTTGTTATAGCCCTTCCAAGTTCTCTATGCAAACCACGCTCAAAACATTCACCGAATAAAATTGGAGCCTATTTCTTTTTCTCTTTTTAAACACTTGATTTTGCTCGTGGTAGCCAGGCCCTGTAGTTTCCCTTACAATGCACAAGGATTCTGGAAAACCTTCCACAAGCTTTCCAAAAAGAATGATCACAAATCCTTCTATGGAGGAGCTTGTGATGTTTTTTTCCTGAAATCATCATATCAGCATGTTGAAATTGTTATGCGACATGGACATTGTATTCTTCTGTTTTTATCATTAATGGGATGACTGGAATCACTTAGGTGTATGGGGAATTTTGAGCGTTGGACTGATACATGTATCACTTTGTTCGCATAAATGGATACATGCGACTTCCTTCCTTGAATAATGAGGTTACATATGTTTCACTGATCAACATTCCAGCTTGCAGTCATTGAAAGCCACTTTTTTTAGTTTACCCATGCATTTTGGCTTCTCAATGAAGTTATCCCAGTGGGCTTCACACACGCGGATGTGCACTTGACTATTTGACCTCGAGTGAATCCTCCTACCACGGTCACATTGTCTTCTTGCAGTCAGAGTGCTCGAGGTTGGCCGTTTGAAGACAACTGGTGCAGGTGTTGTATGTAGGTACTCCACTCCTTCACAGGTGCCAAAACATGCATGGCGGTAGGTAGTTGGTATTGAATGTTAGAGCCAAAGGGAGATAGGCGGTTGAATTTTACTTGTTCTTTAAGAGTTAATCTTAGCTTCTCATCAAAATAGATAACTTTACTGAAGAAATCAAGAGGAATTTCTACGTGCTCTTGGCATCTGTAGTGTAGTTTAAATCCACCGTGTCTAGCATGTGGTTTTCCATGACCTTGTGCACGATTTTTCTGGACATGTGACACTGCATTGCTTTAGAATGGGAATGAAAAGAGACATGTTTAGTGGAATTGCGTGGTTTTATGAGCTTCAAGGTGGGTGCCTCATACGCAACTTCAACGTGATTACTATGGGCCAGTGTGGCATCGTCGACAACATCCATTGCTACTCAATGTTAACTGACACAAGTCTTTTGATGGAGGAGCATCCTTTGATCTTGGTCCAATATGTGACTCACGTCCGTGATCTCATGGATGTGAGATTTGTGTTACGTGTGATACTTCCATACAAAACACGAATCATTCTATAACTGTCCCAAAGGAGTTATGTCATCATATGTAATTTGCATGACGTCGTCAACTGGGGGGATTAGTCTACATCAACTGGTTGTCATTCATGCAACATGGTAGGGACAAAAGAATTTTCTTCCATCGTTTCAAGAGTGTGTGGGAGGGATTGGATGGACCCGTGTCGAGATCATTGTTCTGGGTTTGGGAAGTGGTGCTTGTGTGAACAGGCTTTGTTAAACATAGTATCGCTACATGCATCTCTGCGTTACGGATTTTCTTCATCCCAACTAGTTGGGAGGCAAATACACATATGATACATAGATGTTTTTGGATTCTCTACCGCATAGTTCAGGTTGCCAAAGAAGATATAGTTTGAAAACCTTACATTCTCAAAGAAATTCCAAGCCATGCCTCATATATTGGTTTGCGATACTAAAGCTGGTCATGGTGCTTTCCTGTGCATGCTCAAGAACCATTCTTCATAGAATGTACAAGGCATGTTTGATGATTGGGCATATGTTTAGAATATTTGAAGCATGGTTCGTCATTATCCATGTGCTACCATTGTACTCTACTAGATGTTAATCCAAGTTGACACTATCCCATTTTGATTGGACAGTTTTGGTGCGTGGCGGATGGCTTGCAATTGTCAGTGAGAAGAAACCTGGATCAAATCCATCCCAAAATGGAGAGTGCAGGCATGAGATTCTACTTGTATGAGCTCCAAATACATTTCCTCCTCTAACACTAGTATAAATTTTCTACGTCTTCCACATGCAGACTGTCTTGCATGGAATGGGAGGGAATTAGGACATAAGGAAAAGCAGAGGGAAGGGGAGATATCCCAAGGTCAGGCATTGCATGGGGTGGCTAGGTGTGACCACGGGGGTCAAACCTAGCACCCCCATTTCCTGATTTGTTGAGGCACACATGTTGAGCAAAACACCAAACAAAAAATATGATTACTCAAGTGGTTGTTTTCTATCATATTGTACATAGTTATCATGTTAAACGGGTTTTATGCACCCAAATCAGCTTACATCCATAACATGGCTCCATCTGCACTTGTCCATAACTTTCTGTCACCAAAGAATTAGAATATGAAAACCCTATATGGATTTGTTTTGCGGTTGGCTCATTTTGTGCCATTGCCTTATGCATGCATTAACACTTGACAGTGGCCATTCCAAATTCAACCTTTAATGGCATGTGCACTCTTGAAACAATCAACATCATGCACATGAATTGAACATGTGCCAAAGGGGTTATTGTTAACGCCTTTGTATCTACACATGTCCTTGGCCTTTTTTCTTTAAAGCTACATAGTTCGACTGCCTAAAACAAAGTCTTAGGGGAATTTATACAAGAAAACATCATAGATCATTTGAGAATGTTCTTTTTGGGTACAATATTTGGCCAAACAGATGAGTGCATCATTGTTTGCTGTATGTTGCATGTAAAAATTGCAGTCTCAAGAGGTTTTGCCTCTTCATGGTGTAACAGTGTTAGGGTTCATGTGCAAGCTCATTCAATGATATGATTGATCGATAACTCAAATCTATGCACCTTTTTCCTCATGTCCTCCTAGGTTTTGGAAAAGAGTGAACATGTGTTGAGCTTCAGAGTGGTTAGTCATCTCCCTCTTCCTTTGCCAGGTGCATGAAACGAAGTTATAAAAAAAGAGTTCAAATAATTGTTTGTAGACTGGTGGTGTAGAGAGCCACAATGAGATTGTAATATAATTTTTAATCACCAAATCAATGTAGAAAGAAATGACATGGAATAGTTATTTAGTTTCGATTATATGCAATGCTAAGGGAGAGAGAAGAAGAAAGATACAAGGCATCCATATCAACGCACCATAAGGAAATCCATGCCTTCCATTAAACATTGAGAAATGGTAAAACTGTATGTACTTTTCTAGGTTGAATACAATTGCAATATGTTTTGTAAATGATTTGGAAATGTGCCATTTTTTACGCAATTTACTATGTATTCATGGAAAAAAAAGCATGGAAGCGTGGATGACGAACATGTTGAATTTGCGAGGTAGAACATGGTGTGAGAATTTGAGACACTTGAGAAATTTGTAATTAGCGGCAAGTGTACTTCAATGACAGGTTTCAAAATGATTGAATACAAACATACAAGTGCTGAGTTACAAACAATACGTAGTCGGGGTCGTCGAGTCGATTTTCAAGCAAAGCGTGTAGAGTCACGTCGTGAGTGGTCGGATTGAGAAGCTCCATCGAGGAGTCAGGGGGCTTTGAAGATTGACGACAAAGATGCCAGATGCATCTTCATACATCTTGATGTTTCTTGATGCGTTGAGAAGCCAACCAAAAGGACCTGGCACTTCTGATGATGGTTCTTGAAAGTGGTAAAGATTGTCAAGAAGTTCAAGAAGGATTGCCCGGGGGCGAGGGCAGTTGGCTAAATTGTCCTCGACCATTGAAGTGACAATTGAGGTCTCATTGTGCGAATGGATTTTTGTGTAATGATAGAAAATCCCATGCAAAAAGATTAGGGGCCTGTGTAAATCTGGTGCGCAACACTCCCCCCCAGCTTTAGTCATGACGTCCCGGCACGCGCACTGATGTGGCCTGTTAACGGTGGTAGATTGCGCCGACTAGAAGATCCACCTCGCACAGGTTGTCATAGGGTTCCTAACTGTTATGCACGGCATTATAGCTGTGCCATTTGACAAGATGATCTGTTGTTTTACCAAATCGTTGATGGCCGATGATGTCCTTGATGACGTTATCTGTTTCCTCATCCACTTGAATAGGAAGAGGGGGAGGTACATCCCTGCCACGAAGTTCTGTGCGGGGTCCAGCTAGTGCTTGAGTCTGCTGACATGGAACACAAGGTGAGCTTACATAGTGTTGGGGAGTTTGAGTCGTGCGACCACGGGGATTTGCATGTGCTTGATCTCAAACATTCCCAACAATTGGGGTTTGAGCTTCAAACAGTCCACTCTGCGGAGTTTGATGCTTGCCAAACTGAGGAGAATTCTGTCGCAAGCAGTGTTTACACTGTTGCTCCAATGTCATTCAGCCGCTCGCTTCATCGCCGCTTGTGTCTTCGCGAGTGTCTGTCATGTTTCCTCTACAATGGTGGAGAAGTCGCGGTGTTGGAAGTTGACCGTGGGAATGTTGCTTTGGCTGTGAAGTCTAGTTGGTGTGGCGGGAAGTTTTCCATACCCCACTTTGAATGGAGTTCTACCCGTTGCGGTTGATATTGCCAAATCATATGCGATTTTGGCGGTCTGGACTTTTCCTGCCCAATCAGTCCCGTATGGTTCACACAATATTCAGAACAGTTGTTCGAGATTTTGATATGTCCGCTTGGTTTGGCCGTCGGTTCAAGGGTACAACGCCGTTGAAAGCTAGATGTGAATGTCGTAACAAGGCATCATTTCGCGCCAGAAATGGCTGGTGAGTCGACGGTCTCTATTGCTTGCGATGGTTCGTAGTAGGGCGTGTAGTCATATGATGTTGTTTAGAAACAATCGTGCTGTTCCTTTATCGGTGAATGTACTTGTCGGAATGAAATGAGACAGTTTGGAAAACCTGTCGACAACCACAGGGATTGCGTCATATCCTTTGGGTGTGACTAGTAATCCGGTGACAAAGACCATGGAGATGTAAGTCCATGGTTCCGTCATAATAGGGAGTGGCTGCAGAAGTCCGGGTGGCCATGTGCGATGGGATTTTTGTCTCAGATACGTGTCGTAGAATTTGTAGACGTGGGCCACGTCGGTTTGCATGTTTTCCCACCAGTAGTGCTTTTCTAGCTTCTTCAATGTCTTCTCTTCTTTGAAATGTCCACCTGGACTGGTGTTGTGGTATTCTTAGAGAAACATGGAGTAGAGTCCATCGCTCGGGGGAATGACTACGTGGCAAGTGAGTCTTTGCCGCCAATACGGTATGTGGTATCAGAACTTTGCCTTGTTCTATCCGCCATGCTGGTCCTAGACTCGTGTGAACGACTGCTCAAGTTGCTAGTATTGCTGTAGTTGAAGTGTAGCTACCTCAACCATTAAGCCTGGTCTACGGCTGAGTGCATCTACTGGGTTGATTTTTCTTGGCTGGTACTCAATATTGTAGTCGAAACCGTATTTGAGGAAATCCATCCATTGGGTTTGACATTGACTGAGGCTGGGATGCTTCCTCAAATATTTCAGCACATCATGGTCGGTGTGTACAACACATCGGTGGCATTCAGGATGGCAATGCCATGTCTTAACTACGTATATGACCGCTAGCATCTTCTTCTCGTCTACACCGTATTGATTTCCGGTCCACGCAACTTTCACGACATGTATGCGACCGGTTGCTCTCGTTTGCCATAATCTTGTTGGAGGACCACGCCAATGACTCAATCGGAGGCGTCCGTAGCCATGACGTAGTCGACCGTTGGATCGGCTTATCGTAGGGCTCGCACTAAGGTTAGAGCATTCCATATAGAGGTGAACGCTTCTTGTTTTTTTTCTCCCTATTGCCACTCGTTTTCTTTTCAAGTGAGATTGGAGAGAGGCGTTGACACTCGGGCGTAATCCTGTTCAAAATGTCTGTAGTAACTGCAGAAACCAAGGAAAACTTGAGCGTCTTGATCATTGGTCGGTGCTAGCCAATGAGCCACTGCTATTCCTTTTTTTGGATCCATGGTGATCCATCCACCGTTGATGATGTGACCCAAAAACTCAATCAAACGGTGACCGAAGTTGAACTTTGAGAGTTCTCCAAACATACTCTCTTTGTAAAACTTTGAGAACTTTTCGAAGATGTCCATTGTGCTCCTCCGGGTGCAGTTGTACAGCAGAATGTTGTCGAGATATATTCCGACAAAATCATCAAGGTATGGGTGGAAAACTCGGCTCATTGCCACCATGAACGTCATTAGGGCGTTTGTGAGTTTGAACGGAATGACCGTGAACATGAAATGCCCGTAACGTGTTGGAACACCGTCATCTTCATGTCGACGTCTGTTGCGTGGGTCTGGTGATAAGGGCTACACAAGTCAACTTTGGTGAAAATTTGTGCTCCTTGGAGTTGGTTGAGAATTTTGTGTGCACGGGAAGAGGGTAGCGGTTCTCGATGGTAGCATCATTCAACCCCTAGTAGTCCACATAGATCTGCATCTCGATAGTCTTCTTTTTCCGATGAGGTTCATGAGGTTGTTGAGGCTATTGAGTTAGCTAATGCCACTTCTACTTCCTCCGTTGGCTTGAGATGTAGGTGCCACGCATGAGCCCCTCATTTTATGCAATGTTTGGCTACGTTGAGCGGTATCGGCTACAAAGGTTGTGACCTCTTGGTCCCTTCGGCTTCCTCTGTTGCTTCCACCTCCGCTGCTTCCGCTGTCGTCTTTCGTCACACGCGGAGAAGTTTTTGCTTGATGTTGTAGACTTCCATGTAGATGTTGTAATCGTTCCAATCGATTTGCAGATTGTACTTGCACAAGAAATCATGCATGAGATTGATGTTGTGATCAATCATTGGACATGACCTCCAGACTGTTCCATCCCGCAAGTCCCCCACTTGCAATCGTAGTGGATCTCAGTGTCTCTGTATTTGCAATCCTTTGTCAAAGGTTTTCCTTCAAGTATCCCTGGTTTGGATTGCATACCCCGCTTGCGCACCATATCGTTGCTTACAGAACTGTAAGAGGCCCATTTATCCAATAATTCCAAACTGTTATGCAACTCTTACAACTTCGGGGTTGCACGTTTAACAGTGTTGCCGGTTGGTCGTCCTTGTAACCCTCGTCAAATTTTGCAATCTCTCAAACCCTCTACGCCATTGTGATTCATTCACATGGGTGATCGTTCGACACAGATCGCTCCTCTTGGACAAGGTTTGTGCCTTCCACTCTTGCCATTTGCCGTTTCTTGAATCTTTTTTTTTGCAACTTCCCCCCCATTTTGGCCCGCTGCCTGCTTCGAGACGTGCAGGCAATATGCCCGACTTTTTTTGTAGTTGTAGCAAGTGCGTGTGTCTCTCTGTTTGACGGTTTCCACTTCCATCAGAGTGGAGGAGCCCCTCTACTGATTTTTTCTGTTCCCACGATGATTGTGGTTGGGAGATTGCCAGCAGTAGGATTCCTGGATCCGAGCTAAGGCTTTGATGTAGTGAAGACATAGTTCTTTGGGGACAATGTCTGCACCAGTGATGATCTCACAAAATCTCTACGGGTACTTTGCCACGCTTGATTGCTGACGGAGATGCTAGATCTTGTACTGAGCATCAGATTTCTTGTTCAACTGTCCAAAACGTGCAATCATCGCGCGCGAGAATTCATTCCATTTGGTTGGTGGAGTCGGTGCATCTTGCCATTGTGGGTTGATCTTCTAAAAGGGTGGAACGCCTACAGTTGGTGATATGAGGCGGGCGCCGTTGGCCATTGATGAGGCCCTGCCGGTCTCTTGCTGCCATAGGATGGCCTTTAGGTCTGACCACCAACTTAGTGCTGTACCACGCAAAAGCGCGACCATGAGGTCAACCATTTTCCAATTGTCGTTGACTATAGCAGCGGTGAAGTACACCTCCAAGCTTGCCATCCACGTTTGAACAATCGAACCTTTGGAATTCGCAGAGTTGAACGGTTTTGGAGGGGCTGGACGAATCTTCGGTTCACTCATGAGTTGGGTTTTCCCCTCGATGAGCACTGCTTCTTGTGCAAAGAGCCTCCATCGCGGCTTCAAGCTATTGGAGCATATGGTTGTTGATCCCCTCGAGCATGGAGATACAGCCCATGAGTTCCTCGTAGGTCCGCGCCTGTCGTTTGGTGCCACCTATCGTTCCCACTGCACACGTCGAGGCTCTGGGTATGGACGGCTGGTTTACTGCCGTCGGATCCGTGACCGGGTTGGTCATCGGAGCCATTGGGGTTGACCTTACTGCCGCATAGCTTGCCAGGACAGCATTCGCTACCACTTCAGGGTTTGCATGCATAGCCACGTTTTGCTCCTCCTGCCCAAGACTTGCTTTTGGTCGTCGGGTGCGCTTGCTTGCTTCATGTCCTAGTCACAAAGCATGCGAAGTCTTGACTTGCAAGATGCGCTGATGGCTTGTGCGAGGTAGTCCTCTAGATGGGTAAAGTAGTTGAATGCCTCTCCACCACCGCTGCACTCTAATACAAAGTGTCATTCCAAATGGAGCGAATATGTTGAACAGGTAGAAGTTGCAAGTTAGAACAAGGCGTGAGAATTTGGGACACCTAGCAATGTTCAATTAGTGGTAAGTGTGTTTTTATGACAAGTGTTGAAATGATCAAATACAGATATACAAGTGTTGAGTCACAAATGAGACGTAGTCGGGGTCGTCGAGTCGATTGACGAGGGACGTGTGTGGATTCACGTTGTGAGTGGTCAGATCGCGAAGCTCCGCCGAGGAATCGGGTGGCTTCAAAGATAAATGGCGAAGATGCGAGATGAATCTTTATAAATCCTGATGTTTCTGGATGCTTCAAGATGCCGACCAAAAGGTCTTGACAATTCTGTCAACGGTTCTAAAAAATGTTGTTAGTAAGTTCGAGAAGGATTGGTGGGGGGTGAGGGTAGTTGGCTGAAATTCCTTTGACCATCGGAGTGAAAATCAAGGTCTCTTTGTTCGGTGGGATGTTTTTGTAATAACAGAATTTCCCACATGGAAAGATTAGTGGCTCAACTCCTGTTTTCCCCTGTTTTCGGCCGACCATGTCTGACACGCCCCCATGATGAGAAAAATGGCCACGTTGCCCCCATTCGAAGAACGTATGGCTAGGTCGCCCCTACTTTTTTTTTTAGTTTCCTATTTTGCCACCGTTTTTTTTAATGGCTACGTTGCCCCCAAATTTTTAACGAATTGTCAAGGGTTGGGGTTTACTGATGTTGACGTTGGCGGATGCTTGTCCGAATGTCATCAACCGGCGACCGCACTTGCGCTCAAAGAACGTAACGGAACCCTATTGTCGTAGGTGAAGGGTATCGTTGTAGCAAGTATATTTCTTTGCGTTTGTGTGTCGGGTTTTTGGTTGCAAAAAAATTGTTTTGCTTTGTGGATTCGACACAAAATGACGCTGCATTGGTGATATCATCCACTGAAGCTGAATGGTCTACTTCAACAGTCCACACGGAAAGTGGACGACGGTTCAATGGGATGACGTTGCCCGAACCCAGGCGATATGGGACCATGCGTCACAGGATTAAGTTGAGCTCGTTTTGACCTGGACACGAGCGTTCATTCTGCCCGCCCGACATTGCTGCCGTACGTTCGAAACCATAGGTGAAGTTGGGACACCGGGTTTGCGTGTCGAACTATGTGCTGCACCAAAGGAGACTTTGACCGTCAAACCTGTTGTTTGTACCGGTTCGCACTATGTGCAAGTACAATTGTGTGTACTTGACGTGCTTCCCCTTGAGTCTACTTCGCTAATTGTATACCTACTCTTGAACCTTGACTACATGTTGGATGAAAATGGACACGGACAGTCGTCCGAATGGCCCGGCACATAATGGATGGGGCACTCCCGTACCGGACTCTATGGCGGCTCATTGGGCATGAGTCACATTGAAAGAAGGGTGGGAGCGGTATGTAGCATGCAACATACACTTGGGCCATCAACCTCCATCATGGGTCCTACCTCTTGTCACTCCTGAACACATGGCATGGAATATGGGAGTACCCATGCCGAGTACTAGACAACCCAACAATCCCGGCCCATGGGAGCCGTGGGTATGGACTGAGCCTCCAAGTCCGTAGTGGCTGGTGATGATGTTACTCTTAGGATTTTTTAGGCAATTCATGTCCACCTTGCCCTGTATTATGAGGGGCATGTGACTTTTTGTTAAGGATTTCCTATCTACAATGCCCTCATTTTCGGCAATTCATGTCCACCATGCCCCTTCTTTTTTGGGGCATGTGACTTTATGTTTAGGATTTCCTTGCTACTCTACCCTCATTTCAAGCACTTCATTTCTACCTTGCCCCCTCTTTTTAGGGCCATGTGACTTGGGATGAAGGATTTCCAGTGTATTATGCCCTCATTTTAGTCTATTCATGACCACCTTGCCCCATCTTTTGAGGGGCAAGTGACTTCATGTTCAAGATTTCATACCTACTCAGCCCTTCAATGTAGGCAATTCATGTCCACCATGCCCCGTCTTTTGAGGGCCTTGTGACTTGGGATGAAGGATTTCCTATGCACTCTGTCCTCGTGGGTTAACGCAATTGATGTCCACGTTGCCCTGTGTTTTGAGGGGCATGTGACTTTATGTTAACAATTTCCTATGTACTCTGCCCTCAGTTTACAATGTACAATACCCATACTCTCTTAGTAAACACCATGTATTATGCTTGTTATGAGGTCATAAACTGTGTCTCTGTGACGTATGTAGGCAGCATTACTACGTCTTTGGAACAAATTACTCTCACTACACATATGCCTTTGCTTTGTCAAACTCCTATTAAATGTACAAGGAGACACTTATTCATTGCGCACCAACACTTGTTGATGTGTGAATTGTGGTGTTTACACTAAAGTATGATGCAATTGATGAAGACCATTTTATGTACACAGAGATATGAACAAACAATTTCACAATTTCATTCAGATGTTACGCCACTCGAATGACCATTGCATACATACACATTGTTCACTCGCATGCACTATTGTAAGTTTGAGGCTGACCACCATTCACACACGGCAACAGTGTATCTCATGTGTGAAAGTCACAAACAATGAACAAACATTGCAATGTATAGGAAGAACAATTAAGACAACGGAGTAATCCTTCATTTCCAAATGTAATGCAATGGAGAGAGATCACACGAGGCAATCCACTCTTGCACAAACACAGGCAAATTGTGCACCCCGTGGACTACATCACAAGCTGCACAAGGACAGGTATCGCTACACTCGACTGCATCATGAAACACCTCCTCATCCTGGCCACGTGATATTTGACCATGTTTGGTAGCCTCGAAAGTCACCCACTGCAACCTAAAACGCCCCCTACTAGGAACTCCCCTTCTAAGCTTGCGTCTGCCACTGCTTGACTATGCCTGGACATGAATGAGTAGGATACCCTTGTGTATATGCAAGCAAGAAAACAAACGTAATGAGTCAGCTTCAACAAAAATGGATGACTAATGTTGACTGAAGGGTCATGCAACACCAAGATCCTATACGTACTAAGACAATGCAAAGATGAATAACACTTCACCTTAAAAGATCTCCAGTGACATGCAAAAGGTCAAGGTATGGCAACCCCATCTCAGGGATGAGCTCACGGACCATGGCGTACTGACGCATGAAAGTGGCTTCCTCTACCTCGTGTCTTGCACTCCTCGTCCCCTCATCTGGGTCGTAGTCCTCGTCTGAGGTCTCGGAGTCTGACCACTCAGACGTACGGTCATCCACAAGAGCAGGACAGGTGACCAAGACGTCGTTTTCCTCCTTGTACTCCTCCTCTTCCTCCTCTTCCCCCTGTCCCTCACCATGTCCAGCGTGCTCCTGAGATGGTCTCCATCCACAGGGCCCTCATCAGTTGTGATTCCTCCAGTACCTGAAGTACTAGGTCCTGCTACCCTGTCAGTCATTGCAATGATTTCCCCTGCAGCATCTTCTGTGGCCGTGGCTACAGCAAGCTGCTGTGCGCGCAGCTGAGCCGCCCATCCTACAGCCATTTGAGCCAGATTTGGTGCGAGAGTGTTCGTACAGTGACGTGTTGGGTGTCCCTTGTGGCCACACTGACCACAGATGTGGTTGGCGCGCAGCATGTTGTTCCGCCGCTTGCGTTTTCCTTGGGGACGTCCCACTGCAAGGTCGCCTGGTGCTTGCCACCCCGGTCTTGGTGGGTCATCCTCCCGATCTGGTAGGCGGAGCTGGCTGCAATGCTTTCAGGCTCACACCAGGCATGGGGTGTCCGTAATAGCACTTCCATGTGGCAACACTTCAGGCCATGTCGGTGTATCCATCTGCGATCATCTTGTTCTCAAGCAGAACTGCACATGCATCCACACATGGGATGCCAAACTCTTGGTAGCGGCCACAGTCGTACTTAAGCATGCAACAGTCCACCTAGCACGGCACACCTCTGCTCCCTGTCACCGTGGCCATGCAGTTCCCGGTGCGCAGGACTCATAGTCACGTGCCTCCAAGCAGTTGTGCTGCAAGGCTTTTTCGGGTGTAGTCGTCCACTTCTTATCATGCCCATTGCCAATGTTGACGTCGTGTACCAGCTTCCTCCGCGTTGCAAACAGCTTCTGGATGAACGGGTACATGCTGGCGAAGTAGTGGAACGGAAACAACTTTCTTGCCTTGATGACCTTGGCGTTCAGTGACTCTGCTGCATTACTGGTGGTGTGCCCGCCACACCCCAGTGGGCCATGGTAGCGGCTCTAGCTCCATAACAGGATGCCGCCCTCATCGCCATGCCAGAAGACGTATGTGTAAGCCCCTTGGTTTGTGTCCATGAGCTCCGGACTTAACTTGTCTTACTCCTCCCGCTCATACGCGTGTACCAGCCGCCAAAACATTTCGGACGCCGTTTTGCTATAGGTGACGCGTATATTCTCCTTGATGTGGTAGGTCCAGATCTTGTGGTTGGCACATGGTAACAGCTTCGGCATGGCCGCCAAGAGGCCCGCGTCCCGGTCACTGATAATGGTCGTGCCGCTCTCCCGCAACGTCCAGTATACATTGGAAAGCTGGAGGAGGAACCATCCCCAGTTATCTTCACCCTCTTTGCTGACTAAGGAGTACGCCATGGGGACGTTGCTGTCGTTCGCATCGAAGAATTGAGCGATTAGGAGCACCTGCTTGAATCTATTTTTGAGGAACGTGGCGTTCAGCGTCATGATGCAGTGCACATGCGGCCAGGCCTGGCGGCAGGCACCAGGCACGACGAAGCATCGTCGAAACTTCTTCTCCTTCAGCTTCGCAACGGCGATCGTGTTTGGGTCCACGCGCATCAGCTGCAAGTTCAAACGCATGGGCGATACGATGAAACCGGCAGTTCCAAAAAATAAAATTGGGGCAATGAAAGTGCAGTCCGTACATACACACCTCTGCACAGTACGTGGGGAAAAGGGCCCACGATCCAGACTTCTCCTCCATGACTTCTTCTTGGGCCTTGTCTTGTGCCCTCCTGATGAGTCGGTACCCTACCTTTTTGCAGGTAACTGATTCGACGACTGCGTGGAGTGCCTTCACGTCCGTAGTCAGGTCTCGGGCCACCATATCTCGGATGCGACGCAGCACCTACTTGGTCGTGCGGGCCGGGTTCCCCTTTATCTGCCGGGGGTGCACTTGTGCCCATCCATGGACGAGGACATGACGTAGCTGTGGGACTTTGACGACATGCGGGCACGTATGACCCACTCACACCCCTCACTTCTGCGATTTCGGCACGCATGATGATCCTCCCGGGCTACGACCTCTCCCACTTGAGGGGGAAACCCTGTTGCACAGCGTCATGTTCGATGTCGCACCGACACTCTTCCATGGTCTGGAATTCCATTCCTCTGGGAAACTGAGCCTCGTCTCCATCATCATCCTCGTCAGAGGGGCCTGCACACCAACGCCAGCAAAAAATTCAGCCCAACTGTTCAGAGATGACGGTAAAGTCTGGAACACTCTGAGGATGCTGCCTTACGATTGTGCTCTGCTTGTTTGTGCTTGTGGGGTGGGCGGTGACCTTTGCCAGACTTCCGACTCAGTGTTGTGGGAGGTTCTCCTAACAAACACTGCAAACCAGAGAGGGGACGCGCCATGGCGGAAGACCATCATGGATGTAGCATGTACCACTGGGCGGGTAGGACCGTTCGGGACGGACTCGTACAACTTTACTACCTTTGTACGTCTCTGGATCGGGGTCGGGGGATCCGGGGGTCATGGATGTCAACAGCGCAAATTCTTGCTACGCCTCCCATTCGTCACGCTCTCTCATGTCGTCATCCCACTCAGCGAATGAAAGGACGTGCATGGGGTCAACATTGTCCACGATTGTGTCCGCAATGAGGGGATCTAGGTACTAGGGACCAAGCAAAACTTGCCCACGAACGCTACGTGTGCCGTAAACGGTTTGACGCACTTTACTCGGCGAACCGAGCGACGATGAAGCCGCCATGCGGCAAAAATGAGGGCATGTTGGATATAAATTCGGCGATTACGTATGTACCATGCCCCCATCTTACACTCATCGGGTGCGAGAATGCCGGTCAGCGCCATGGGCACTACGCTAGAGCGGGACATGATCTTTCGGGCTGCCCTAGCGTCAACGATGAAACATGCAACGGACAATGACGGACGATGGAGACCCTTGCTAGCTCTAGGGCGCGGATTGACCTGATTGGTGTGCACTCGACCACGGTTGGAGGTTGGGAGGGGGGGGGGGGGGGGGGGCTACCATGCATGACCTTAGGCGTCCACGCATTGGTCGAATTGTATGCCACCGTGGCTGTAGTGTACGTGGACTACATTCATTGACGTGTAATAGATACTGCATTCATGTGTAAGTGGGGCCCCGATGAAATGCTTTCGTCCATGATGAGCTATCACACTATCCCCGGCGTGGAAATTGGTGGCAACTGCGAACAGCGTACTTGGAAGCTACACGAAAGAATACAAAATGTGATATTGTCGACATACGAAGCACAAAAAGTAGGGTTCTTTCACTCATGTTGCGAAGAACAGACGTGCACTCCGTAACTTATAAACCTAACATGGCCGAAAGCGACGAGGTCTGGACGGCGGATACATCGGACCTGGTGTCCGAAAGGATGTATGGCAGCTTTCCCTTGAAAGTGATTTTCACCAGTGTTCCATACAAGATGTCATCGTTACCGTGCCCCCACTTTTAAAAATGGGGGCAACACGTTGATAATGTTTCATCCGTACTGGGCGTCCTGGCCATAACTCCCCGGAGTACAGAAATTGGGGGTGAAGTAGCGATTTTTCTCAGAATGGGTGTGAGGTATTCAATTTTCTCAGAATGGGAGCGCCTCAGTCACGGTCGAGCGAGAATATGGGCAACTTGCAAGGCCGTCGAAAGACTAGGGACTCGTGTAATTCCTGTCGCAATTTGTTCAGCTTCATGTATCCTGCGTATCCTCTCTGAGCCGACCGTTTGGGCGTGGTGTCGCCCGACGATTTTGGGCTGGCCAAGGCGCCGCTGTTCCCGCGGCTGAACGCGCAACTTCGAGGGAGGTGACGCTGCATGCGGGTGACCTCCAGATCGTGGCCGTCTGCCTGTGTCCCTTGCAGGCCAATGCTCCCTGCCTCCCTTGCTTGCCTGCTGTTGGTGCTGCTCTTGCGCAGCCGTCCTGCTGCTCTCCATCTGTTGTCGTCGGGGGGCGCCACTTTGGCAGGAGCGCCGCCGGCGCCTTCGTTCTGCCGCTTCCTGCGCCGGCTGAATCTCGTGGCGAGGCGGTTGGCTTGGGTTGCGCGGAGCATGGACCCACCTGTTTGGATCCGCCGCTAGCGTTGGCTGTCGAGAAGAGGAGAAAAAAGTAGAAGGAGCAGGAAGGAGGAGTGAGCGGAGCCCCCCTCCCCCCCACCTCGGTGCCCCCCTCCTTTCCTCCACCTTGTTATCTGCCCCTCCTTTGGGTCGGTCAGGCGGTTGTCGCTGCAGACGTCAGCAGACGCAGGCTCGGTACGCAGACAACCCTCAAATCAGCTTTTCTTGTCCAGGCTCCCTCAGACGGGGGGTGGGGGTGAGCATTTTCCTTTTGCTGACATGCAGTCGTCAGCCTGGAGGAGAAGGGGCATCAGCACGACAAGGCGGACCTAGTTTTGCAGAACATGTGACCTTCAACAGCCTAGCAGCCAGACTTCCCTTCCACAGCTGCCACAGAGAGAGAGAGAGAG
>SZWC01000085.1:315219-326229 GCA_023375785.1 Penium margaritaceum
ATTCTCTTGTTCCCCTTCCTGCTCCAGTCATGTCTACAGGCCCCTTTTTTCCTAGACGGCTTTCAATACGTCCACAACATAGTTCCTTGCAGTCTTGAGTTGCAAGCATCCCTCCACATGTTCGATCACCTGCCGTTGCTCTCCTGTCGTGCTGTGCTACAACACTTTTGTGCTTGCAAACATTTTTTTCTTAGACGTTTTGCAAAACGTCTAAGAATGTTTTTTTCTTAGACGTTTTGCAAAACGTCTAAGAAAAAAAATCCACATGTTCGATCACCTGCCGTTGCTCTCCTGTCGTGCTGTGCTACAACACTTTTGTGCTTGCAAACATCGACATTGACAGGAGGTTGGGTTCTGCCACATGCGCATAGCAGATGGCGTCGGCACGCCGCTGCAGCTGTCGGGTCTGGTGGCCAAGCTGTGCCGCGTGCGCAACTCCAGCCGCCCTCCCTAGACCTACCCTCCCGTCGCATACTGACCCGCAGGAAGGGGATTGCGCGCACGTAGCGTGGCGGCCGTTCCAGCACATGCGAGACCCGCAACAACGGTGCAATCTGCAGTAGACTCTCTGCTGTGACGCCGGTTGCGTCCGTGTGCATCCCAACTCGTCTTCTGAGCTGCTGTCGCCGTGGTTTGGTCCGTTTGCATTTCGTCTAGCCAAAGAGCCTTCATCAATGTCTCCGGTTCTGTTTCGTCATGGAGGCCTGCATTTTGCCGTGTTCACCTCTCTGCGAGCGTGTGTTTGTTTTTTGTGGTGTATTGCAGAGGTTTCCATTGCAGTGCATTCCATCTCCAGTTGCTCTTGCTACAGTCATTGCAAACGCTACAGTCATTGCAAACGCTACAGTCATTGCAAACGCTACAGTCATGGCAAACGCTACAGTCATTGAAAACGCTACAGTCATTGCAAACGCTACAGTCATCGCAAACGCTTCAGTCATTGCAAACGCTACAGTCATCGCAAACGCTAGTCATCGCAAACGCTAGTCATCGCAAACGCTACAGTCATCGCAAAAGCTACAGTCATTGCAAACGCTAGTCATTGCAAACGCTACAGTCATCGCAAACGCTTCAGTCATTGCAAACGCTACAGTCATCGCAAACGCTAGTCATCGCAAACGCTAGTCATCGCAAACGCTACAGTCATCGCAAAAGCTACAGTCATTGCAAACGCTAGTCATTGCAAACGCTACAGTCATCGCAAACGCCACAGTCATGGAAAATGCTACAGTCATCGCAAACGCTTCAGTCATTGCAAACGCTACAGTCATTGCAAACGCTACAGTCATTGCAAACGCTACAGTCATTGCAAACGCTAGAGTCATTGTATTTCATTCACAGGTCAAACATCTGCACCCGTGCAAGTGCATGAGTGCAGATGTTCGACTAGAGCATGCATGCAGCGCTCCATCTGTCCGATGTCTAGGTACCAGCCATGCTATCTCAGCGCCGCAGGTTTTCCAGCAGAGTGTGGTCACCCCGCCACAGCAAGGCGGACTCTTTCAGTCCAACAAGGACAACCTGTTGGAATGATAACTTGGCCTATGAAGTGGGATGATTCCATACAGTGGTTGATGAGGTGGGGAATGAGTAGAAGTATTTTTTGTGTTGAACCCATGCAACTCTGTTCGCTCTCACTCGAGAGCCACAAGCGAAAGAAAACGTGACACATGCAGATGTCCCCATTAGGGTCTCAACTTAGCGGCCTGGCATGAGCGAGGCTTGAGCATCCGATAATAAAAGTTTCAGGCTTCAGTGTCTTGCTCGAGGTTCACTATCAAGAAACTTTAGAGAGGATGCGTGGAAACTTCTTGGCAACATAGTAGCTGACTAGGCGTTAGTGCCTGGTCAGACAGTGGCGACAGTCATGGGTCCTACATACGATGGCAAGAGTTTGGCTAGGAGACACAAGACAAAGTGTCAGAATGCCTCCATAGCATTTGTAAAGAGAGAGAGAGAGGATAAATGACATGTCCATGGCATAAGCATCTTCTGTGGCGCTCGGCGGGTGTCACACGCGGAACTGCAAGGTCTGTTGTAAAACCGGCCCAAAACCACTGTTTTGACCGTAACTCAGCGTAGACAAGTCAGAACGTTACGTCGTCTGAATCTAAACGTGTAGAATCAGAAGCCAAACGTCACGTATTGTCACATGCATGCATCCGGCATCAAGCGGTGGACACACAATGCGAAAACATGCAAATCGAGCCCACGACCAGTCCACCGATAAACTCCTACGTGCTGCAGAAAAACTGTAAGAGGTCCCAGGTAGCGTCCAGAGCTCTGGAACGGTTGTCGGTCAGCTCCAAGCTGGTAGTGGACCACTAGACGACACACCAGTACAACCTAGGTGCGTACAAGGGACCTGCACGGGCATGGACACCGCCGAGTGGTCACAGGAAACTGTACAGGTTGACAGGAACGTCATAAATCACAACATTCCCCTATGACCTGATGGTACGCATGTCCATACACGTGCAGCACCGAAACAAGTGCAACAAGTGCAGAAACAGTTATGACACAGACAGAGACACACCTCGCACTCAACCACTCTTAGGTAAGGGGCGAAGCCCAACCGAGAACGAATGGCCACCAGAAACTTCCCGCGTGCTAGTGCCTTCGTCAAGAAATCAACACGATGCATGTCGGTGTCGACCCATATGAAGTAGATCACGTGTCGCTCCACTAGATCACGCACGAAGTGATGCTCGACCGCACTATGCTTCATGCGAGCATGAAATACTCTAGAGTTCTCTGAAATGGCTAGATCACTTTGGCTCTCGTAGCGAAGCACAATGACGGGCACTGACTGACTCAACTCAAGGAACAGGCGTTACAGCTACTCTGCCTGAGCAGCCCCTGCACCCAAAGCAAAAAAGTCTGCCTCCGATGAGCTATGCGCAATGCAACCCTGCTTCCTGCTGCGCCAGGATACAGTGTTACCACTGAGCACGAACACGTAACCTGTGGGACTGCGTCCATCTGGACTTCAAGCCCAATGGCTGTCGGTGTAGCCGTTAAGAACCACCGAACATTGCCGGCGAAAGGAGAGTTCAAGATATGGTGTGCAGACCATGTACAACACCACTCGCACTGCCGCATGAAGGGCTCTAGCACGTGGAGCGTGCGAGAACTGTGCAAGGAGGTTGACGGCAAAAGTGATATTGGGGCGTGTGGTAGTGGCGAGGTACATGAGAGATCCAATGAGGCGGAGGTACACGGTCACATCCACTCTCTTCTCCAACTGTGAGGGATCGACCACCTTTAGGACATCCTGCCCGTCAGGTTTGAGAGGTGTGGAGGCCTTGGGAACTGCTCTAAGGAGGTCATTGAAACGCTCCCCCACAACACGTGCGTATCGGGCTTGATGTAGCATAAGTGTCCGACATCTGCGGTTTCACACGATCTCCATGCCAGAAATCATCGTTGCAAGACCGAGATCCTTCATCTTGCAGGCAACCTGGAGGACCGCCTTGGCCTCTTTCACGGCCTCCATGCAAGGAGACGCGATGAGAAGGTCATCCATATGAGAGATCCAATGACCAGGATGGCAGTGAAACGCTAAGGTGTGCGTCGGATAAAGAGAGAGAGATCGGCCTCGCTTTGTACATATCGCGCACGAGTCAGGGTGCCATCAATCTCCTGGTTCCAGCACCAAGGAGACTGCTTGAGTCTGTACAAGGACTTGCGCAAGCGCCAGACCTTGTCACCGTGCTCAAAGCCTGGTGATTGGGCCACGTAAATCTCCTCACCCAGACATGGAGGAATGCATTGTTCACGTCCATGTGGTGCAGTTCCCAGTCATGCTGAGCCACCACACTGAACAGAGCGCGAGCTGAGGTCATGCGGCCGACAGGGGCGAAGGTGTCAGTGTAATCGATGCCCTCGATCTGAGATTACCCCTTGACGAACAAGCGAGCCTTGTGGCGTTCGAGTGAGCCATCCGGCTTCACTTTCTTGCGAAAGACCCACTTGACCTGAATAGCCTTCCTCCCATGTGGAAGGGCGACTTGATCGTAAACTCCGTGCTCTCGAAAGGTACAAAGCTCATCATAGCGGGGAATCCGCTAGGCGTCTGCATCCTCTTATGAGAGAGCTTCCCTGAGTGTGCCCGGGTCAGGCGCCAAGAGGGAGAGCTTTGAGTGGGAAATGCACGAGCCTCAGAGCTGGGCCTGACGACCACGAGGTCAGCTGCTGCATCACAAGCAAAACGAAACTCGCGAGTGACCAGATCGTGCCCTATAGGGCACGATGGATGCATCTCTGTGTCATCTGTGCGGACACTCAAGCCTAGGGCCTTTGTGCCGGGATCACCACTTGTGACGCTTTGAGTGGAGCTCCTGGGTGTAGGATCTAACACCCGACGGGCTTTGAAGACCAACGGTCGAAGACGACCACTGGGCTCACGCGAGTAACGTGGACTCAAGGGGCTCTCCTTAGGCTCAAGGGTAGGCACGACCACAACAACTGAGGACTAGTGCAAAGGGGTAAGTGATGTAGTGTGAGGAGATGCAAGTGAAATTTTGGGAGACCTAGGACTGGGTGTGGTAGCAGGAGCAGGAGTTGAGGCGGGATCATGCAGAGAGGCAGGAGTACTGGTGGACATGGGTGTAGAATCATGGGTGCCTGTGGGGTCCGAGGGAACAGGGGTAGAAACCGGCTGGGCTGGAGAGGTCTCTGGGCCGACAGCGATGATCGTTGGGTTATCAATAGCCGGAGACCCAGAAGTGGAGGGGGCTCGAACGGACACATCAGCCGGACGAGGGGTGCTCGTAGGCCCAGAATCTCCCATCCGTCGAGAGGCCTCACATGTAGAAACGTGCGTGATGAACATCGACATGATTGAGGTCAGTCATGGTAGGTGAGATACTCAAAGAAGAGCGCGCCGTCGAACTCAATGACGTGACGACGTACGGGGTCCCAGAAACGAGAGGCCTTCGATCGTGGGGAGATGTCCACGAAGGCAGACATGGGATCTCACGGGGAGACCTTGGACCCATACTGGTCCTCGGTGTACCACATTGAAGCCATGGATCCCCAGACACGAGTGCGATGCAGGTCGGCACGGTGGCCAAAACAGAGCTCGTACGGTGTACCGTGGTTTGAAAGAGGAAAGTGTGGGAGGCGGTTCTAGACCCACGTCATGTAGGCAAATCCTTCAAATGCGAAGGACTGTGGGAGACCGCATTCAGACCGCATATCATAAACCGCATCCTTTATGGCGCGATTCCAGCTCTCATAGACACTGTTCTGCTAAGGAGTAGCAGGAGCGGAGACATGGTGAAAAACCCCGTGCTCGACAAAGAAATTGTCCATCTCGCCGAGAAACTCGCCGCCACGACTTGAACGGAAGGCATGCAGCGTGTGGCGGGACTCACACTCACCCATCATTAGCCAGAGACGATCCGCGAGAGCGGTGTCACTCTTCTCGTGCAGGCTGTAGACCCACCGCATCTAGGTGAAGTCATTAGTCAGGGTCACGATGTAACGGCCCCGATCGGACAAAGACTCGACAAGAAGAGAACCTAGAAGGTCCGAATGGACCAACTTGAGGGGGTAAAGTGCTCGAGAATAGGAGTCAGGGTAGGTGCAACGATGCATACTACCTTGAGCGCAAAACAGACAATTAGCCTTGGGCGACTTATCGAAAGAAGCCACGTGAAGGCCGAGCGCGGGCTGTGTCCGAATGAGCTTCGACACAGTGTCGGTGCTCACATTACACAGGCGACGATGCAGAAGTCGCTGGTGCTCAGCAAACATAACACCGGTGACACATACGAGGAGGAGGGGTAGGGGAGCAAGAAGAAGAAGAAATCTGAGAGACACGGTAGAAATCATCCACAATGGAGGCACGAAGAACAATGGTACAAGTATCGACAACTGTCATAGTCACTGAGTTTGCAGTCTGCAGTGTGTCCACAAAGAGTCCCATCATTGTGCACGCATGCAAATACTGCAAGCTGAGCTCAAGGTCAAGCAAAGAAGTACCTCATAATGATACAGGTGGCCAGACGGACCTTCGAAGCACACAACCGCAACACCCAAGACTGGTAGTGACTGAAGAGAAACCTGTGCAAATGGAGCGAATAGATGCAACAGGACCGAGAATAAAAAAGTCACTACGAGGACAAGTCATGTGATGAGTGGCACTAGAATCGATGACCCAACTGCCACCGGTATCACGACCATAGGACGTCACTGTACAACGGGTAATGGAACACTCGGCCTCACAAGGGCGCTGAGCAATAAGTAAGGAGATATGACGAAGGACACAGAGGTGAGACTCATGAATCCAATCGGTATTGTTAGGCCCCTCATCATCATTTATCAGCCGTGCATCCCCACATGAGTCATCAGGAGCTACGAGAAAAGACAAACAAACAGTATGTGAACCACCCGGCTGTGACGACACACTCACACCTCCCTGAAAGCGAATCGCCAGAAAGTGACTTAGCTCGGCGATGGTTCACTCACGTGGGTCCGGGTTGCCACTGCTTGCCAGTGGGGAAGCGGGAAATACTGCGGTCGTGGTCGCCGCACGAAAAGAGGTTGTGCTGATTGGTGCAGACCGTTGTGCGTGTGCAGCCTCAAGATCGCGAGTGATTCGCGCCCCGTCGAGCGGTTGCTGGCACTCGGTGTAGCGATGAGCACCTCCACAGTTGTAGTAGTGAACAGTACATCCACTGCTACTGCATGATGACTGTTATTGGTGCGACGGATGCAGACCTGAACCACGCCTTTTCTTGCCGTTCTTCCCCTGTGCCGCTGCTGCCACACCCTGCCTCTGAGTCGGGGTAATCGGGATGGAAGGGGAAGAAGAGGATGTGCCGGAGGATGGAGAAGTGGACTGCAAGAGGGGCGTCGGTGGCGACGCAATGAACGCTGCAGCAAGGGGACTCTCCTGATGGGCCAGTGCTGCCTCACGAGTGGAAGTCACCTAGAGGAAAAGCTGATGCTTCCAAGGAAGAAGCTGGAGGGAGGTGGAGAAAGGCTCAAGCACGGTGTCGCTGTACCCGGAGAAGATGTCTGCATGCTTGAGGCGAACTCCGATTATTAGCATGCGAAGCGTCCACACTTCTGTACCTCTTGAGGTCCCAAGATGCGTGTAGATGTGCATGGCACGCTGCCAGTAATCGGCTACGGGCTTGGCAGGTGCCTGACAAAAGGAGTGGAAGGCGCGAATGTGAGCCGTGTGGGTAGCGTGCTTCTTTGCAGCAAGCAGGGACAAAACTAGGTCCTAGGCCCGACGTCAATCAACACCCGCGCCTGTGCCGGCCTCTCCAAGGAAAGGGCGGAAGTCCATGACAGTCTCGCGCTGCATGGCATAAAGGGGTCCGTGCATTGCCATGGTCACTGTCAGCACCTGAGCGTGGTCCGTAACCTGGTACGGACTGTGATAGTAGGGCTAGACCCCCTTTGAAGTGGCACAGACCTACAAAAGAGTCTCCCAACAGACAAAGGCATCCTCGCTCACATAGCGTGGGGGCGGTATCTCAATGTCCTTGGATTGCCACTTCGTAGGGAGAGCAACCACACGCTGAGAAGGACAATGATGGTGAAAACACCGGGACAAGGGAAATCCGTGAGGCAGGGATCAGGCGAGGATCGGATGCCAGATGTTTGTGGGGCCCCAGAACTCATTTAAAGTTGCAGGAGACGCTCTTGAAGCATGCAAATCTCCCTCTCGTGAGTGACATCCTCTATACCGAGCATGTTAAGGTCCTCATCTTAAGGATCAAGAGGTGGCGGATCGCGTTCTGCTGCTGTCTCCAGTGTAGATGCTGACTACTGTGTAGAAGGCACAACACCGCCGACTCCCTCAAAGGTCTACTGTGGGACCGTGGATTGACCACAAAGAAGCTGAGTGAGTGTACGGATGGCGTCAGTTTGCTCATGCTGCAGACGAGGCATCTCATCTTGCTGACTCTACATGTCCTCAATAGCTTGCGAGTGTGGGCTCATGACCCCTGAGGAGGAGGAAGAGGGATCTGGTGGTCCTTTGCCAATGTCACCCGCCAGAGCCATGTCAATGCTCAGTATGGACGGGGATGTCAAACCGGTCAGATTGCTGAACCGGCAGCGGATCTTTAGAGGTTGAAAAGATGGCATCTTTTGACTGTCTGATCCAGATGTTTGACCATTGTTGAAGTCGGTAGGGGTTTGCTGACATGAATACGAACTTGATGATGTTAGTAGGAAAAGTGCTGACATCGGTGCGTTTTCCCATTTTTTTGACAACCCTCACGGCTATTGGACGGCTGCTACACATCAACTGCATGGAAGCTGCGCGAAAGCTCCGCAAGAGCTTTTGCTTGGCTGCTGCTACTGCTGCTGTGCTTATGCCTACAATACCACACGTTTAGTAGCTTGTGCAGCTATGGCAGTAGGTGCGCACTGCTCGTGTGTTGCAGTGCTGTTGTGCGCTGCTCTCGTTACGTGTTGTTGCTACTACACGCTGCTACTACACTACTGCTCTGTTGCGTTGCTCCTGTTGCTACTGCTGCTCACTGGAACTGCAGCTATTGCTCAATGCTACTGCTGGTGCATGCTGTTGCTTGCTACTACTCCTGGCTGCTCATTGCTGACAGCTCGCTGTTCACTGCTTGCTGGTGCAGTTGTTGACCACTCCGGCTTGCTACAGTTGCCACCCGCTACTACTGCTGATAAAGCCGATGCCAGCAGGTGGCAGCGGCTGCCACCTTCTGTGGTTGCCGCTTGTTGTTGTTGCTGCTAGCGGCTGCTGTTGATGCACTCTCACGTGCTGAAGGCGAGTGGCATCAGCGGTGGTCGGGTGACATTGACAGGTCCGAGTGAGTTAGCTGCAACGGTGACACTTACTACTGTTTCTCTGCTGCGTCTCTGCTGCGCAGCTGAACGATGACTGTCTCGTTGCTCTGATACCATGAGAAGATTGTTGGTTTCTGCGCATCCACATAGTGCTCTGTTGTGTCCTCCCGGCTTGTGTACATTTGGGTGTAGATGATTGACGGCGAGACTCGACGCTGTTGGAGTGTCGTCCGGTGGAACCGACGCACATTGAGGCCTACTCGCAGTTCCCTGGAGCCTCCTCTCTCCGGCGACGTGCTTAACTCCATCGGCAGGCCTCCTCGACGGTCACGCCGCCGGCAGTCACGACCACCACAGATGCTGTTTGCATGCGTTAGGCGCTGGATCCGACTGTACCATTGCTTCTGTAGCATCATGCTCTGCCTAGGGTCCATGTCTCATGTTGCGTGGCACTATTTGGCATAACGGACCATTGTAGGCACTGCCTGGGTTCGGGCAGCCATAACTCTTTGCTACTTTTTTTCTAGCTGTTTCTGACCGCACGACTGTGTTTGCAGTGTTGGTATTACATTATGCTCCACTTTTGAGGCAAAACAGACGACGCCCGGGTTTTGGACTGTCTGTCGTCTGGCAGGGTTCACCGAGAAAACCCTGCTTGCCAGAAAATAGGTCTAGGACTATTTTCTGATTGGCTGGTTAGCTGAGTAACAAGCTGTACGAAGCTGGGGGGAGCTAGAACTTGGAGGGGTCTCCCATTCTTGCTCATTCTTCATTCTTAATCAGTCACTTTCAGTTTTCAGCTGCTTTCTGGTGCTAACACTGGCCCGTGCCTTTCTGATTAACAAACGCAGAGCTTCTGGACTTAGACTCTAGAGCAGCAAACTGAGGGTGCAGCAGACTTAAGCAACGAGTGTGGAAGCCCCCACGCTGCATCAACAGCGCTCCTGCCCCAACCTGATGCCTAGCTTTTCAAACTTGGTATTAGAGCCAGAGCGTAGCAGAAGCAGCAGAAGATTGGCGTACATGTGCCAAACAATGCCGGCAGACCCCCATACGCACAAGTGCAGGGGAAATGCTGCCGCACTTTTTCCAGCAGCATTGAACCGCCTGGTGGCGGCACCAGATTTCTTCCTACTGCCACGGGGCCAATGGAAATGCTGCCGGATTTCTCCGGCACTGACCCCCACGCGTGACGCGAGGAGGTGAGCCGCAGGCCGCGTGCGACACCTGCGGGCAATGACGCACGCGACAGCGTCACCTAGGTGCAGTGACTGGCACTAGCAAGCAGTAGCAGCAGCCTACAACAGCAATAGCGATAGGCAAGAGCAGCGAGCAGCGACAGCAACAACCAGCAGCCGGGAGCAAGCAGCAGCAGCAGCAAGCTACAGCAACAAGCAACAACAAGCAACATCAGCCAGCTAGAGCACCAGCTGTAGCGAGCAGCAGCCAGCAGCAGCCAGTAGCGGCTGCTACTACTTGCAGCCCACAGCTTGACGCGAGTGACGGGTTGCAAGGAGCAAGCCCACTCCTCGCAGGGAGCAGGGAACTGCTGGCAGCGAGCAGCGAGCTCGCTGCTCGCAGCCCGCTGCCCACAGCGAGCAGCTATGCTCGCTGTGATAGACGAAAGGAAAAAAAAGGGAAAAAAAATTCCCCACCCCGACAGCAGCTGCCTAAGCTGTTGCAGTAGCCATAGTAGTTGCAACATCACACAGCGGCAGCAGCAGCACCAGCAACAGTTGTTGCTACAACAACAGTCGCAACAACAGGAGCATCACCTGCAACAGTAGCTACAGCAACAACAATAGCAGTAGTAGCATTAGTAGTAACAACAATAGTTGTTGCAGTAGTAGGGGCAAGTAGTGTCAGTGGTAACAACAACAGCAGCAACGGCATCAACAGTTGCAGGCGCTACAGCCGCGCAACAGCGACCCCAACAATGGCCGCTACTGACGTTAGGATCCCGCCGCTAACGTCACTGCTGATATCATAAACAAAAAAAAAAGGGGAGAGGGGGGAAGAAACTCTATAGCAGGAGCCGTGTAGATAACGTGGCGTAGCTACTAACGTCAGCCGTCCTAAGCTGACATCACTGTTGACATCAGCAGCACTGAAAAAGAAACAAAGAGAGGGGGCACCAAAACTCACCATGTATAAGAGCCTCAGTAGGGAGGGGTCCTCCTCTATTGGAAGGATCCCCAATGGGAGTAACCCCCCCCCCCCCCC
>SZWC01000085.1:353830-368837 GCA_023375785.1 Penium margaritaceum
GGGAGAGAGAGAGAGAGAGAGAGAGAGAGAGAGAAGGAGAGAGGGAGAGAGAAGAGGATTGCATATGGCACGAGTGTGCGTGTCATGTCATGTCATGTCATGTCATGTCATGTCATGCGACATCACCATGTATGAGGAGGAGACGCTGTGAAATAGAAGTGCTTCCGACAGGTTCTGGTGTGCTCTCCTCACATTCTGATTGGCCTTTTCCGAACATGTTGCCCCAGGCGATGCCATGCCATGCTATGCCATGCCATGCCATGCCATGTCTGTCCTCACATTTCCATGTCATGCTGCGCGCACCACATGCATGCTCAACCTTCCCTCAGGCACCCATGTCCTTGAGTACATGTACCTGCACGCATGTGTCAGCCTCCATGCCAAAGTGGGAGCAGGTGGGCGGGGGGCAGCAACCCAGAGGAAGGGGGGGTGACAGCAGCATGGAAGACAGGGGGGAAGGGGTGGGGGGGGGGAGAGGGAATGTGGAGGTGCAAAATTACCAGGATGAAGTCCAGCGTGGTTGTTTTGCACCTCTCCCCATTCCCTCTCTCCTGGTCGGGTGTGTAGGGGAGATGGAAAGGGGGAGGGGGCAAGAGTGCAATACCTAGCACGCCACAGTAGAAGTCCAGCGAGCGCTCCAGGTCTTTGCAGAGGAGGCCTACATGGTGAAGGTGGCTGAACCCAGCTGCTTGTGCAACTGCCACACCCATAGTTTAGTTGCACAACACAGAATCGCATCGCACCACATCACCACACTTCCCATCCCATTGCATTTGCATTTGCATTCAATCGCATCGCATCACATTGCATCCCACTGCATCGCATTGCATCACATTGCTTAACACTGAATCGCATTGCATCACATTGCATAACACTGCATCGTATTGCATCACATTGCATAACACTGCATCGCATTTCATCGCATCGCATTGCATCACATTGCATTGCATCCAATCACATCGCTACGCATCGCAACCCATTGCATGGCATTGCATCACAATGCCTCGCATCAAATCGCAGTGAAACAATGGATCAAGTTGCACCTGCACCCCAGCGCCCAAAGAAGCATGAAGCCTCGCCATGCTCGCAAACATGCCACTTGCAGCAGCAGTGACAGCAGTGGCAGCAGTGGTGGCGGCAGCAGCAGCGAAAGTGGCAGCAGTTATGGCAGCACCAGATGTGAGAGCGGTGGTAGTTGCGGCTAGCAGCACCTGCGGAAGGAGGAGCTGCCGCATCAGTAGCCGCAGCAGAAGAAGAAGAAGCAGAAGAACAAGCAGCAGCAGAAGCAACAGCAGCAGCAGCAGCAGTAGCAGCAGCGGCAGCGGCGGCGACGGCAGCAGCAGCAGCAGCAGCAGCAACAGAAGTAGTAGCATCAGCAGCAGCAGCAGCAGCAGCAGCAGCAGAGGAGGCGACAGCAGCAGCAGAGGCAGCAGCGGCACCACCACCAGTGGCGGCGGCAGCGATGTCGGCACTAGCAGCAGCAGCAGCAGCTACGGAGACTGCAAAAGCAGCAGGGACAGGCAAAGCAGCAAAAGAAGCCGAGTGTATCTGAATGGTCTTTGCATGCCCTTGGAACCAAATGCACTGAAGAGGGGGAAGGGAGGGGGAGTGGAAGCAAGAGGAAAAAGAGCAGCGGGAGGAGGAGGAGGAGGAGGAGAGGGGGCGGGGAGGAGGTGGAGGAGGGGGGATGATCGCTAAGGGCTAGGATTCATCAAGAACGTGAGAAGCAGGGGGCCTACAAGAAGACACGCGGAAGAGCAGATGTGGCACGGCCGGCAAGACGGTAAGGCTATGCAAAGCCAAGAATTGGACGAGAAACAAGCGATCCTACCTGTTTGCTTCTGCTCCGTCGCAGTGTCGGCAGCAGAAGCAGTAGCAGCAGGCGACGCAGAAGCAGAAGCCGACGTGGTGGGATGGGGCGACGAAGAGCACGAGGTAGCCATGTTGCTGCTGCCCCGCCGCCCTTCGCCCGGCTGACCTTTGCGCAGCGGCAGCTGTTGTTGCTGCCACTGCTGCTTCTGTTGCCGGCGGGGTGCACCGCTCGCAGGTTGAGCAGGATGCCGAAGGGTGACGCTATTCGTCGCGGCCACGAGCAGAGGGAGCGCTGGCGCTGTCGATGGCGCTGACGCAACGGCTGACGACGAAGGGCGAATACTCAAGCCGAGACCGATCGAGGCCGTCGGCAACGCCATGATTGTGGCGTCGGCGGCTGCGAATGCAGTCCGAATTCGAAACAACACTGGGCGAAAGCACTGTGAGCAGCCAGGCGCAAGACGACAGGTTGGGAAACGACCAGCATCTGCCGTGGCACGTCATGAGGCAGAGTTAGAGACGGCGGACAACCCTCTCCGAGAGGCGGGACAAGCGACGAATAAAACAAGACGTATCATCAGATCACAAGCTGCGGACAAGCCCATTGGTACCAAGGCTCACTCTAGCGCGGGGCCGGCCTGGCGAGGGAGTGACCATACATCCACAGAATTGTCTATACGGAATGACTTTCTTTTACCCGCATTTTGAGCGTCGGCCTCCTCAATTACCCACTTTCCTCAAGAAATACACCAAATACCCACTGTTCTAACAATTGACCACCTTGTCCACAAACCGAGGATACCGATTAACCACGAATTTTCTACCCAACACTGAAAAAAAAACCTTAATTCCAGTATATTATGCATGTTCTTGGAATAGTGGGTATTGTAGAAATTATGTTTTAAGATTCTGTGGATTCATCACGGATTTTGTTTTCTTATTATTTAAATGGCATGCAATGTAAAATTCAACAGCATATGTTCGCCTTTCACAACATGTTTTGGCTGGGGTGCTTATGTGAAAGTTTTCGTTCGATGTCTTCTCCAGCACGTGCCTATTTCGCTTTGTTGAGCCCGTTCTTGCATGCAGCTGGTGGGGTTCGCCTGCCAACACGAGCAGCCTGTTGAGATTTGTGGCGTTCCGGTCGACTTGTAAAGTTCACTGTGACCACTCGGCCTTGTACATAATCGTGCAGATCCGTGATGCGGACTCTGGTGGCACCAGTGCATCATGTGGTGGCGGGCTACCAGCTTGGAGCTGACCGACGACCGTTCAAGAGCTCTCGACGCTACCCGGGACTTCTGCAGTTTTTCTGCAGCACACAGGAGTTTATCGGTGGACTGGCCGTGGGCCTGATTTGCATGTTTTTGTATTGTGTCCACCATTTGATATCGGATGCATGCATGTGACCAGTCGTAGCGTCCGGCTTTTGATTCTGCACGTCTAGGTTTAGACGGCGTAGTGTTATCATATGTCTGCACAGAGTTACGGCCAAAACACTGGTTTTGGGCCGGTTTTAGGACAGACCTTGCACTCCCGCCTGCGACACCCGGCGTGCGCCGCGGCAGGTACTTATGCCATGGACCTGTCGTTTGTAATTTCTCTCTGCAAATGCTATTGAAGAGAAATTGCATAGAAGCTTCCTAGCAACACAGCCGCTGACCGGGCGTCAGTGCCTAGTCAGACGGTGACGACAGTCACAGGTCGTACACACAACGACAATTGGCTAGGAGACACAAGTAAAAGTGTCAGAATGCTTCAATATAGCATATGCAGAGAGAAATGACAACTAACAGATCCAGGGTATAAATACCTGCCGCGGCGCACGGCGGGTGTCGCACGCGGCAGTCCAAGAGCTGTCCTAAAACCGGCCCAAAACCACTGTTTTGGCCGTAACTCTGCGCACACATGTTCGAATCCTACGCCGTCTGAACCTAGACGTGCAGAATCAAAAGACGCACGCAACGACTGGTCACATGCATGCATCCATCGACTGACAGCGAGTATACAATGCAAAACCATGCAAATGGGCCTCATGCCCAGTCCGCCGAAAGGCGCCTGCAAAACGTAGAAGGCACAGCAAGGAGTCTCGGTGACATCTGGGGCTCTGGAACAGTGGTCAGTCAGCTCCAGACGGGTAGTCCGCCGCCTGTCGTCGCGCCGGTGTCACCAGGGCTGCCTGCCTCAGGGATCTGCACGAGTATGGACACGGCCGAGTGGTCACAGTAAACTGTACAGGAACGGCACAAAGCACAACACTCCCCCATGACCCGATGGTACGCATGTCCATACGCGTGCAGCATTGGTACAACCACATAGTGAGTGACACAGACAGATGAGACGGCAACGTACATCCCACACTCAACCACTGTCACGCACGGGGCGAAGCCCAACAGAACGAATGGCCACCAGGAACTTTCCGCGGGCAAGTGCCTTCGTCAAGAAATCAGCTCGCTGCAAGTCAGTGCCAACCCACATGATGGAGATCATGCGTCGCTCCACCAGATCATGAACGAAGTTATGCTCTACCGGAATGTGCTTTGTGCGAGCATAAAGAACACCAGAGTTCTTCGCAATGGCGAGAGCACTCTGGTTGTCGCAACGCAGCACAATGGCGGGTACTGACTGCCCAAGCTCAAGAAACAAGCGCTGCAGCCAAACTGCCTCAGTAGCCCCTGCCCCTAAAGCCACATACTCTGCCTCCGATGAGCTACTTGCGATGCAGCCCTGCAACCCGCTTCGCCACGACAAAGCGGTACCACCGAGTAGAAACATGTAGCCAGTGCGATTGCGCCCGTCAGGACTTCAAGCCCAGTCGCTGTCAGTGTAGCCGTCAAGGACCACCGAACACTGCCGACGAAAGCAGAGTTCGAGATACGGCGTGGAGACCACGCACCGTACCACTCGCACAGCCGCGTGAAGAGCTCTCGCATGTTGAGCCTGCGAGAACTGAGCGAGGAGGTTGACGGCGAACGCGATGTCGGGACGCGTGGTAGTGGCCAGGTACATCAGAGATCCGATAAGACGGAGGTACAAGGTCACGTCCACTGTCTCCCCCAGCTGTGTAGGGTCATCCACCTTCAGGGCATCCTGCCCATCAGGTGTGAGTGGTGTGGAAGCAGTGGGCACTGCACCAAGGAGATCGCTAAAGCGCTCCCCCACGACTCGTGCGTATTGGGCCTGATGCAGCAACAATGTCCGATGTCTGCGATCTCGCACAATCTCCATACCAAGAAACACCGATGCAGGACCGAGGTCCTTCATCCTGTAAGCGGTCTGCAGGACAGCCTTGGCCTCCTTCACGGCCTCCAGCGATGGAGAAGTGATCAGAAGGTTATCAACATAGACCAGGATGGCAGTAAACCGCTCAGGTGTCGGTAGGATGAAGAGTGAGGGGTCTGCCTCGCTCTATACGTATCCTGCGCGAGTCAAGGTGCCAGTGATCTCCCGGTTCCAACACCGTGGAGACTGCTTGAGGCCGTACAAGGACTTGCGCAAGCGCCAGACCTTGTCACCGTCCCCAAAGCCTTGTGGCTGAGCCACGTAGATCTCCTCATCCAAAGAGCCATGGAGGAACGCGTTGTTCACATCCATCTGGTGTAGTTCCCAGTCATGCTGAGCTACTACACCGAACAGAGCTTGAGCTGAGGTCATACGACCGACAGGGGCAAAGGTGTCAGTGTAATCAACTCCCTCAATCTGAGAGAACCCCTTGATGACCAAGCGGGCCTTGTAGCGTTCCAGTGAGCCATCTGGCTTCACTTTCTTGCGAAAGACCCACTTGACCTGAATCGCCTTCCTCCCAAGGGGGAAGGTCGACCAGCTCGTAGAATCCGAGCTCTCGGATAGCACGAAGCTCATCCTCGCAAGCAGCTCACCAGGCATCAGCATCCTGCGATGAGAAAGCCTCCCTCAATGTGCCCGGGTCCGGCGCCATAGAGGGGGAACTCTGCGTGGCAAGTGCACACGCCTTAGTGTCTGGCCTGACGGCCACAAGATCAGCTGCTGCGTCACAGGCGATATGGAACTCGCGAGTGACCAGGTCGTGCCCTATGGGGCACGCTGGGTATACCTCTGAAAGCTCAGTGCGGACACTCAGGCCTAAGGCCTTTGTGCTTGGGTCACCGCTCGCGATGCTACGAGAGGAACGTCTGGGTCCGGAACCCGAAGCTCGCTGAGCTCCAGAATCCAGTGGTCAAAGGCGACCACCGGGCTCACGGGAGTAACCGGAGGTCGAGGGACGCACCTCAGGCTGAGGAACAGGTACGACCACAGGGACAGGTACGACCACAGCTGGTGAGGGCTGAGACGAGGCAGTCGGAGAAGCCGTGCGCGGAGATGCGTGTGTGGGGAACACTGAGCTGGGGATGACGGCGGGCGAGGCTGGCCCGGACACTGAGACAGGAGTGTCAGCCGACATAGAGTCAGGAGTGGGCTGGGCTGGCTGAGAGGCCGGAACAGGGGTGCCAGTGGACACAGAGGGTGATGCAGGAGGAGGCGTGGGAGCAGAGGTACCTGTGGGGTGCGAAGCTCGCTGGACAGGCGGGATCTCTGGACCAACAGCAATGATAGCCGGATCATCAAATGCTAGAGATCGAGAGGGGACTCGAGCGGACACATCAGCCTGGCGAGGAATGGTCGCTGGCGAAGAGCTCTCCCCCATCCGCCGAGGACCCTCACAGGAAGGGACATGAGCTGCAGAGAGCGCTGTGATCGAAGTCAGATCACGGTATGTGAGTGACTCAAAAAACAGCGCGTCACGGGACTCAATGACACGACGGCGAGTGGGGTCCCAAAAACGCCAGGCCTTCGACCGCAGGGAGATGCCGATGAAGGCACACAAGCGACCCCGAGGGGAGACCTTGGACCCCTGCTGGTCCTCGGTGTACCATACGGAGGCCAGGGATCCCCAGACGCGTGCGAGACGAAGATCGGCACGGTGGCCAAACCAGAGCTCGTACGGTGTAACATGATCCGGAAGCGGACCATGCGGGAGGCGGTTCCAGACCCAAGTCATGTAGGCGAAGCCCTCGAATGCGAAGGACTCCGGGAGACCGCACTCAGACCGCATGGCGCGGACCGCATCCTCCATGGTGCGGTTCCAGCGCTCAGATACACCGTTCTGCTGTGGGGTAGCAGGAGCGGAGACCTGGTGAAAAATGCCGTGCTCAGCAAAGAANCCCTGAGCGCAAAAAAGACAGTCGGTCTTGGGTGGCTTCTCGAAAGAAGCCACGTCAAGACCAAGAGCGGGCTGTGTCCGGATGAGCTTCGACACAGTGTCGGAGCCCACGTGACACAGACGTCGGTGAAGCAACCGCTGGTGTTCCGGGGATAGAACACCAGTGACAAAAACGCGACCAGAGGAGGAGGGAGAGCAAGGGGAGGAGGGCCGAGCAATGCGGTACAAATCATCTACGACTGAAGCACGCAGGACAATGCTACGGGTGTCAAGAGCAGTCACAGTCGCTGAATCAGCGGTATGCTCAACGGAGAGACCCATCAGAGTGCAGGCACGCACAGACAGCAGACTGAGCTCAAGATCAGGCACAAACAGCACGTCAGAGAGATACAGGGGGCCAGACGGACCATCAAAGCATACAACCCCAACACCGTGAACCGGTAAGGACTGACCAGAACCTGTACGAACAGAACGGACAGTCGTGACAGGACCAAGTACCACAAAGTCACTACGACGACACGTCATGTGGTGGGTGGCACCGGAATCGATGATCCAAGTGCCACCGGAGTCACGACTGGTGGACGTCACTGTACAACGAGCAATAGAACACTCGGCATCAGAGGGACGCTGAGCCGTCAGTGGGACGGAACGACGTACATCACGAAGGTGAGACTCATGAATCCAGTCAGTGCAGTCAGGCCCATCATCATCACATGCGGACTGTGCTCCCCCACACGTGTCATCACGAGTCACGAGGACGGACGAACAAGCAGTCTGTGACCCACTCGACAATGACAACACACTCGCACCTCCCTCAAAGCGAAGCGCCAGAAGATGACGAAGCTCGGCGATGGTGCGGTCACGTGGGTCCGGATCACTGCTGCTCGCCGGTGAGGATGCAGGGACAGCTGCAGTCGTAGTCGCCGCGCGTCTAGAGGAGTGTGCGGTCGACGTGCCGGACGCGGTGCGAGCAGCATGGGCAGCCTGAAGTCCGCGAGTGATGCGCTCCCAGTCGAGCGGCTGCTGGCTCTCGGTGTAGCGATGGGCACCTCCACAGTTGTAGTAGTGCACAGAACGGCTACTGCTACCACTGGATGACGACTGCTGCTAACCCGATCCGCGTTTCCTATTCTTGTTCTTCCCCTGGGCAGCTGCTGCAATGCCCTGCGTCTGCGTGGGTGTAGACGGGGTCTAAGAGGAGGAGGAAGATGAGGTCGTGATGGAGGAAGGTGAGGGTGACTGCAGGAGGGAAGATGGTGGTGAGGCGAGGACTGCTGCAGCGAGGGAAGTCTCCTGATGTGCTACTGCTGCCTCGCGGGCCGACGTCACTTGGAGGAAAAGCTGATGGGCCCATGGGAGCAGCTGTAGGGTGACTGAGAAAGGCTTGAGAGCAGCGTCGCTGTACCGTGTGAATATGTCGGTGTAATCCAGGCGAACTCCGAGCATGATCGTCCGAAGCGCCCACAGTTGTGTGCCCCCTGAGGTCCCCAGGCGCGTGTAGATACGCATGGCGCGTTGCCAGTAATCCGCTGCAAGCTCCGCTGGTCCCTGACGGAGAGAATGGAAAGCGCAAATGTGTGACGCACGCGTGGCGTGCGTCTCTGCAGCTAGTAGGGACAACGCCAGATCCCAGCCTCCACGAGGATCAGCTCCGGTGCCTGTGCCAGCCTCGCCGAGGAAGGGACGGAAGTCAACGACAGTCTCGCGTGGCATGGCGTAGAGAAGCCCTCGCATGGCCCGGGCTGCTGTCAGCACCTGTGCTGGATCTGTAGACTGGTATGGGCTGTGGTAGTAAGGCCACACTCCCTCAGAAGTGGCCCACACCTGGAACAGGATCTCCCAGCAGTCAAATCCATCCTCGCTGATGTACCGTGGAGGTGGTGCCTCAAAGTCCTTTGGCTGCCGCTCCGTGGGGAGAGCAGTCGCAGGCTGAGGAGGGCGAGTGACGGGAAAAACTCCTGGAAGGGGGTGATCACTAGGGAAGTCAGGTGACGATCGTATCGGGGACACGGCTGGAGGTCGGATACCCGTCTGCAGCTGACGGAGGGCTCCTCTAGAAGACGAATCTCCCGCTCCTGGGAGTCATCCTCAAAGCCTGGCGTGAATGGCTCGTCATCAAGGAGGTCCGTAGGTGGTGGGGAGACCACACCAGGAGGTGAAGCAGGCGGGGCACCTGTCACGGGCACCTGAGCCGAGTGCTGGGTGGAGGCCGCAACGCCGGCAGCTCCCTCAGAAATCCGAGGAGCCGTGGACTGAGCGCGCAGGAGCTCAGTCAGTGTGCGGATAGCGTCAGTCTGCTCTCGCTGCAGACGACGCATCTCCTCCTGCTGGCTGCGCAGGTCCTCAATGGCCTGCGAGCGAGGGCTCAATACCCCTGAAGAAGAGGAGGGATCACCTGGTCCCTTGTTCTTGTCGTCGGATGAACTCATGTCGCCGCTCACTATGGGACGACAGGTAAAGTTTGCCGGATTTCAAAACCGTCTGCGTTTCTCGGGGATTTGAAACGCTGGCAACTTTTGCTGTTTCGGTTGAAATTTTGGCCAAGTGTAATGCTGACATCAGCAAGTGGTTGCTGACGTCAGCACGACCTGATGACGTCAGCAACCAACAATGCTGACGTCAGCTCGTCCCCTCCTTTTTGTTTTTTTTTTGTTTTTTGTTTGTCACGGTTCTGCTGCTGCGCGGTGGCGCGCGGTAGCTTCGCGGAAGCTGCGCAGCAGCTTCCGCCCAGCTGCTGCTGCAGCTGTGTTGTCAGCTGCAGCAGCAGCTGCGAAGCTGCATGTGCAGCGGTGGCAGCGGCGGCTGCGCTGCTGCTGCTGCTGCTGCGCGCGGCGGCTGCTGCTGCGCGCGGCTGCTGCTGCGCGCTGCAGCTGCTGCTGGCTGCCGCCGCCGCGCGATGCTGCTGGCTGCCGCCGCCGCGTGCTGCTGCTGCTGCCACTGCTGCGCTGCTGCTACCGCCGCAAATGCCGCTGCTGCTCTTGTGCCGCTACCGCTGCTGCGCTGCTGCTGCCGACGCCGCTGCTGCGCTGCTGCTGCCGCCGCTGCTGCCACGCTGCTGTGGCGGCTGCTGCTGCTGCGTTGCTGTTGCACGGCTGCCGCCGCCGCCTCTGCTGCTGCTGCTCTCCTGCTGCAGCTATGGGGGGAAGTGGCGGCTGCACGCACCGCAGCCGCCACACACCTCTGCGTGGCGGTACGCGCTGCTGCTGCTGCCTCAGCAGCTGCGATCTCACGTGGTGGGTGGAGTGCGCGGACGGCGAACGGCCGTCTCCAACGGGTCCTAGAAGATCTGCGGTGACTCTCACTGCTGCTGCTCTGCTGCGTCTCTTCTGCGCAGCTCAGTGAGAACTGTCTCACTGCTCTGATACCAAGAGAAAGTGCGTAGAAGCTTCCTTGCAACACAGCCGCTGACCGGGCGTCAGTGCCTAGTCAGACGGTGACGACAGTCACAGGTCGTACACACAACGGCAAGAGTTTGGCTGGGAGACACAAGTCAAAGTGTCAGAATGCTTCAATATAGCATATGCAGAGAGAAATGACAACTGACAGGTCCAGGGTATAAATACCTGCCGCGGCGCACGGCGGGTGTCGCACGCGGCAGTCCAAGAGCTGTCCTAAAACCGGCCCAAAACCACTGTTTTGGCCGTAACTCTGCGCACACATGTCAGAATCCTACGCCGTCTGAACCTAGACGTGCAGAATCAAAAGACGCACGCAACGACTGGTCACATGCANCAAAAACATGCAAATGGGCCTCATGCCCAGTCCGCCGAAAGGCGCCTGCAAGACGTAGAAGGCACAGCAAGGAGTCCCGGTGACATCTGGGGCTCTGGAACAGTGGTCAGTCAGCTCCAGACGGGTAGTCCGCCGCCTGTCGTCGCGCCGGTGTCACCAGGGCTGCCTGCCTCAGGGATCTGCACGAGCATGGACACGGCCGAGTGGTCACAGTAAACTGTACAGGAATGGCACAAAGCACAACAATTGAAGCATTCTGACACTTTGCCTTGTGTCTCATAGCCAGACCCTTGCCGTCGTGTGCACTGTAGGCTGCTGCGTTAGACAAGTAGGCAGCAGCTGAGGTGAGGCTTGGAAGACACCAAGCGAGCAATGGGTTATGGTGGAAGTTAGAAGTAACGAGAGAGTAAGTGAAAAAGATAAGACACAGAGGTGCGAGGTCTTGGGTGACGGGAGACAAGCCGAGAGCGAGCGAGCGGCGAGCTCGATCTCGCTCTCGGCTTATCCCCTCCTTGGGGCTCGAACACCACACACATCCCATTGTCCCCTTTGAGCACAAATCATGCCATGCAAGTTTCAACCACACAAAAGTAAGCCAGGAAATGAACCCGGCTGGCACAGTACATGACACGACCGAAAGCCACGTTCTTCCATTTCTTGGTACTTGCAACTGCTGGTCCTTCACACGATGAAGTCATGTGAGATTTGACGCCTGGTTGATGCCCGGCTGTGAGACTCGCTGTGCAGTCATGCCACCATGGCGTAGCAGCCAGCAGGGATTGCCTTTCTCCAGTTAGTCACCTGTGTCAGTGAGGAGAGTGTGCAACGAGGCCAGAGGTCACCGTGTGATACTGACACAAACCCAACACTCCCCCATGACCCACGGCCGACTTGCACAACGGCACAACAGGCACTACACCGACGTCACGAGAAGTGACACAACGCAAGACTGTACACAGGCACTGGCACAACAGGTCAACCAGGAGAATTACGAGGACACAACAGACCAACAGCGTGAATTGCTGCCTTGAAGACATTGCTGCTAAGTGCCTTTGTGAGGAAGTCTGCACGTTGCTGTCGGGTGTCGACCCACACAATCTGAACATCGCCTGCAGCCACACGCTCACGCACAAAATGATGCTCCACATTGATATGCTTTGTGCGAGTGTGATGAATGCCATCATGCTCAGCAATAGCCTTTGTGCTTTGGTTGTCGCAACGCAAGGTGATGCAGCAAATGGGAACACGCAATTGCTGCAACAAACGACACAACCAGACACTTTCACAGGTTCCAGCACCAAGGGCAACATACTCTGCCTCACTGGAGCTGCGTGCAACACAACCTTGCTTGCCACTTTTCTAGGAGATCGCAGTCCCACCGACTAGGAAGACATAGCCAGTGCGACTGCGTGCATCCGTGTCATGTGCCTAGTCACTGTCAGTGTACCCATCAACGACCACTGACGGCTGCGCCCGGTAGCACAGACCAACGCGGGCAGTGGAGAGCGCATACCGCACAACACGTAGTGCTACTTCCATGTGCCGTGCACGTGGTGACTGTGAGAACTACGCAAGAAAGTTGACAGCAAAGGCTACGTCTGCTCTGGTGGTGGTGGCAAGGTACATGAGAGACCCTATGACTCGCAGGTAGTCTGTCACGTCCACCGTCTCCCCCAGTTTTGACACGTCCAGAGTTTTCAACAACCTCTGCCCGGCGGGCGTCATCGGTGTTGAGGCAGTGGGAATAGACTCAAGCAGGGAAGCAAAGTGCTCCCCCAGGCTCCTGACGTACGCGGCCTGGTGGACGTGCAGAACGCAACGAGCGCGGTCACGCTCAAGCTCCATGCCAAGAAACACCCGAGCCGGACCCAAGTCTTTCATCTTGTACGCGGACTGCAGCAGGGACTTCACAGTTGACACAGTTTCGCGACTCGGGGATGCAATAAGCAGGTCATCGACATACACGAGGATGGCAGCAAAGGGAGCCGACCGTGGAGTGACAAAGAGGGAGGGATCCACCGTGCTTCAGCGATATCCCCCCTTCTCCAGGGTGGAGGTGATCTCCTGGTTCCAGCACCGTGGTGACTGCTTGAGGCCATAGAGGGCCTTTCTCAGTCTCCAAACTCGATTGGTGCCGTTAGAGAACCCTGGAGGCTGCACCATGTAAATCTCTTCATCCAGCCGACCGTGCAGAAAGGCATTGCTTACATCCATCTGCTCGAGCTCCCAGTCGTGGTGTGCGACAAGGCTCAGGAGGGCTCGAGTTGTGGTGTAGCGTCCGACGGGAGCAAAAGTCTCGTCAAAGTCAACGCCGGGGACTTGAGAAAACCCCTTTGCTATAAGCCGGGCCTTGTACTTGTCGAGCTCGCCGTTAGGCTTGTACTTACGACGGAAGACCCAGCGGGCATTGATCGCCTTGCGGCCTGGTGGGAGATCGACCAGCTCGTATACGGCGTGGTCATCCAGGGCTCTCAGCTCGTCTCGCATGGCAGCCTCCCATTGCTGGGAGTCGGGTGCTACCCGTGCCTGGCGAACAGTGGTCGGGTTAGGCAGGGCGACAACAGTTGCATTGCACTCGACAATGCTCCCAAGGATGGCGGCCTCGAGCGCACGCTCATGCTCGGACGTGAGCAGTGTGTACCCAAGGACAGAGCTAGGATGCACAACTCCTGTGGCTAGGCCCAGGGCGTCCATACCAGTAGGCAGCGCTGGGGACTGTCCAGACGAGGTCTGCAAAGGTTGAGCAGAGGGCGCTGCAGCACTAGAGGAGCGAGAGGGAAGCGCACGCAGACGTCCGCCACGAACAAAAGGTTCGATGGGGGCAGGGCGTGGAGGAGCACTGGGTGGACTGGGCATGACTGGAATGAGTGGACTGGATGGGGACGCAACAGAAGGTGCGGGATAGATGGACTCAGCAGATGAGGACTCAGATGAGGACACCACAGGGAATGACGGAGCTCCAAGCGAGCTAGACGAAACTGACGGGGGGGCGTCAGAAGATGGTGGAGTCACAGTGCCGGCCGTTGGAGAACGCTCCAAGGGTGAAGGCTGCTGAGACGTGACAACAGCAGGGACGGCAGGGGCAGACGGGACTGCAGGGCCGACCTCCCCCCGCAACCGAGAGAGCGGAAGCAGGGAGGCAGCAGACGAGTGACGATCGAGGTCACGGAGAAACACGGACTCGAAGAACAAGGCATCCCGGGACTCAATGACGCGCTGACGCTCTGAGTCCCAGAAGCACCAGGCTTTCGACTGGGAGGAAACGCCCAAGGGGCAGAGATGTCCACGCGGGGAGAGTTTCCTGTCGCGGAGATCCTCTGGGAGCCAGACAGATGCAATGCTATCCCAGACGCGAGCCAGACGGAGGTCAGCACGGGAGCCGTACCAACGCTCAAAGGGCGTAATGGTGCGGGGAAGAGGACCGTGAGGGACGCGATTCCACACCCAGGTCATATAGCTCATGGCCTCAAAGGCAAAGAGAGGGGAGAGCCCAGATTCAGACAGAAGCGTGCGGACACCATCGGCAAGGGTCCGATTCCAACGCTCAGAAACTCCGTTTTGCTGGGGTGTGTAGGGAGCCGAGGTCTCCAGACACACCCCTTGGGAGTCAAGAAAGTGGGCGGTGGGTCCAAGGAACTCACCGCCACGATCACTGCAAAAGACTTGCAGTGAACGTTGACACGCACGTTCAGCCTGAACAAGCCACGACGCGATGACAGAAGCAACATCACTCTTCTGACAAAGAGAGAAGATCCAACGGAAACGGGAAAAATCGTCAGTGAGGCATAGGACGTAACGCCCCGCCCCCCCAAGAAAGTCATGGGGAAGAGGCCCCATGACGTCGGCATGAACAAGATCGAGAGGATGAGCGGACTGGGAGTCCGAAGAGGCAAAGGGTGAACGATGCATCTTGCCTTGGGCACAGTCCAGGCAGTCAGAGGGGCATGGCGCAGGGAAGGTAGAAGGGGACAAGCCAACAGCGGGTTGAAGGCGAAGCATGCTAGTGATAGCATCAGTGTGCACATGGCCAAGGCGACGATGCAAGAGCTGGATATCAGCAGGAGAAAGGGAAGGCGCGACGTGAGCAAGGGACAAGCCAACAGCAGGTGTAGAGGGGGCATGAAGGGGAACACGGTACAGCTTGGCACACTTAACCCCCCGCAAGACGACGCGACCAGAAGAGCGAAGACTGACAGAGCCCACGCCCTGACTAGCAGAGAAATCCATGCCCTGATCGTCGAGCGACGGCACTGACAGCAGGCTGAGTTCCAACGAAGGCACGAA
>SZWC01000085.1:369005-400590 GCA_023375785.1 Penium margaritaceum
GGAACCAGTGCGCACAAAGCGAACAGAGCCGACAGGACCCAAGGAGACAAAAGCGGACCGAACAGAGGTCATGTGATGAGTGGCTCCGGAGTCAAGGACCCAGAAGCCACCAGAGACACGAACATGGGGAAGGACGCCACAGGTGGCAACAGTGCCGTCGGAGGGCGGGGATGAGGCACAGGCAGCAAGACAACGAGGAAGAACGACAGACTGCCAGTGCTCGACCCACGGGACAGACGAGGATGGCAGCCGAAGGACGTGACCGGGGGGGTCCCCACGAAGGACTATGTCAGTTTGACAGGCAAGACCTCTGGCCAACGAAGACACACTCTCACCTCCCTGATCACGAAGGTGAAGACGCTGGAGGAGAGACTGCTCTAGCTGGCGCTCGCTGTCAATGGAGGCTGCAGACGATGGAGCAGGCGCGCTCGAGGGAGAGGTGAACCACGGAGGAGGGACGTAGGCCGAGGAAGGTGGGCCTTCGAAGGCGGGCGCTCCATAGGACGGTGGCCAGCCCCAAGGGTAGAGGACAGGCGGATAGACGCCGGTGACACCGGCGGTGGGGTAGGCATGAGCTGGGGAGCTAGTAGATGACGTAGAGCTAGAGCTGGAGCTAACACCGGAGGAAGAAGAGGAGGGCCCGCTGGTGCGCGCCCAATGGGCACGCATGGCGCATGCGAGGCGGACGTCGTCAGGGGACACAGGGCACTTGCGAGCGGAGTGCTCAGAGGAGCCACAATTCCAGCACACCACCTCACCAGGAACACGAGACGATGCAGCAGATTTGCCCTTCCCCTTGCCTTGTCCACGCCCGCGTCCACGTCCACGTACTTGGGATGCAAGGGCCGTGGCTGTAGAGGGAGAAGAGGAGGAAGAAGAGGATGGAGATGAGGCCGATGCAGCAGCGGAGGAAGAACTGGAGGCGGCGATGGAGACGGCGGCCACCCCTGCGATTGCAGTGCGATGAAGGTGTTTGTTCTGGAGGCTCGTCCACCACACTGCGAGCCTATCAGCGACAAAGTCCCAGAGGGCACCAACGCCTGAAGGGGAATCGGGTGGAACAGGCTGGGAGGCAAGACGCTGTAGCTCGTCTGCCTTGACATCGCGGAGAAGGTCCGACAGCTCGGGGATCAACCCGTTGACCATGGTGTGCACAGCTGACAGCTGACCTGGTGCAGCCTTATCAAGCTCGCGAAGCAGCTTGAGCCCGCGTGCCCAATAGGCGTCGGCCGACTCGTCCGCTCGCATTAAGATCGTGTTGAACTGAACGGTGAGGGCACTTTGTGCCGCCTGACCTGTGACTGTCGTGCGGCGACGAAGCATAGTGTACGCACCGACTGGGTCAGCCAGACGCTGAACAGCGGGGTTAGCATTGTAGGTGCCAACCTCGTCGACGAGAGTCTCAGGGGCAGCAGCAATGAGGGCGCGGACGGCGCGAGCAGACTCGTCAGCAACAGGGGTGAAGGAAGGTGTGGCAGGGAAGTAGTATTCCCAAAGACGTTCTCCCTGGGCCCATGCACTAAACCGGGTCTCCCAGGAAGAGAAAGCAAGTCCAGTAGAAAAGACAGGGGGCTGGGAGAAGAAGTCATGCTGGCGGGAGACTGCGGCAGGAGAGACAGTAGATGGGGTGACAGTAGGGTTAGAGGCAGCAGAGTTAGCAGGTGGGGTGGAAGAGACACCGGCACCTGCGCCAGCAGAAGAGCCAGCGGGCAGAACAGAGGCAGCAGGCAGCCGCTTGAGCACAAGCGCAGCCACCTCATCTGCGAAGGCGGCACGGTTGTCATTCGCGACTTTGAGACGCTCTTCGGCATCACGTTGAGCGTCGCGAGCGAGGGCCAGCTGGCGCTGAAGGTCTGCTATGACCGACTCGTCGTCACCAGGCATGGTGATGACTAATGGGCCCTGCCGAGAAAATTTCGGCAGAGTTTCCCCCGCCCCAGTGGGCGTGGGAAAACTGGGAATGCCTTAGGCACGATGAATATGTGCTGCAAGACAGCCCGACCCAAATCACACAGACAAGCCACCGCAGAGGAGAGAGACCGAGGACGGGAGAAAGGAGATGCAGACAAGGAGACCTCACGAGGAGTGTGAGGGGTTGCGCAAAAGAGCAAGGACAGGCGGGACAATACAAGCAGCTGCAGTGGAGAGCACAGAGACGCAAGATGCAACCGGCACAATCAGTGCCAGGCAGCCTGTGGTGAAGGCGGCGCCAACGGTAGGAAGGACCGCCGCTGCAACGACGGCCGCTGTGACAAGTGTGGTGATGTCAGAGGGTGCTGATGCAGATGCTGCAACAGCGACGGCTGTGGAGGTGCGAATGGCCGTAGCTGCAGCGGATACGGCTGAAGCTGCAGAAGCTGTTGCAGAGGCCACAGATGATGCAGCTGCCGCTAGCTGTGTCCCAATGTCAGCCGCTGCCGCAGCCAACGGTCCAGCTACAACGGCCGCCTCAGTGTAGGATTCGGCGGCGCGGCCAGCTGACGTTGACGCAGGGGCACGTGCTGCTCTAGCTGCGGCGGCAAAGGTGGCAGCAGCTGCAGCTGCCGCGTTTATCACGGCGGACGCAGTACGTGTGAAGGTGCCAGCAAACTCTAGCGTGTCCTGACGCCAAGTTGAATGCAGCAATGCAGCAGCGACGTCGTGCGACTACTGAATCCCCCCAGAGGCACCAGGGGAGGGAGGTCTTACCGGGCGTTGTAGTGTCAAGCTCTCCCTTGAGTCGCCACCGAGATCCTCCCTGTGCGCCAGCGTGACGGCGACCACCACCAGACGGTGGTGCGGAGACTGCTATAGGGGTGCAGTGTAGATTCTCCACAACGCCGCTTGTTGCTCCTGTCATGTTGGTTATGCGGCTGCTGTGGTGCAGGTGTTTGCTGCAGCTGCTGCTGTTGCTGCCGTGCTGCTACTGAGCTGCTACTGAGCTGCTGCTGAGCTGCTGCTGAGATGTTTGTTGAGCAGCTGCTGATCTGCTGCTGAGCTACTGCTGGACTGTTTGCGCGCAGCTGTTGAGCTGCTGCTGAGGTGATGTTGTGTTGCTGCTAAGCAGTTTCCTGAGCAGCTGCTAATATGCTGCTGAGCTGCTGCTGAATTGCTGCTGAGGTGATGCTGCTGTGAAGCTGCTGAGGTACTGCTCAGCTGCTGCTGAGGAGTTTGCTGAGCAGCCACTGATCTGCTGCTGAGCTGCTGCTAAGCTGCCGCGGAGCTGTTTGCTGAGCTGCTGCCGAGCTGCTGCTGAGCTAATGCTGTGCTGTTGCTAAAATGCTGCTGCGAGGCTGCTGTTGATAAGGTGCTGCTGCTGGGCTGCTGCTACAGAGTTAAGGAGCTAGATCCACTGCTGTAGGGATGTTGCGAGGCTACTGCTGCTGCGCGGCTCAGGCTGGGACGTTTTTCACGTTGCAGCTGCTGCAAATAACGCTAGGAGACGGCGACGGGCCCCCCCACGCTGCCGAAAATTTTTTGGTAGCGTTTCCCCTGCCCCAGTGGGCATGGGAAATATGGGAAGGCCGTTGGCACACCTGTAGGAACCTGTTCCAACCCCACCCAATCCCGGAATAGAGGGGAGCCCAACCAGCAGGAGGAGGGGAAGACCAAAGAGCCCCGACGGCAGAATGCCGTCACTCGCAGCTGCTGTGGCTACAACAGTCAGCTGTTGTGGCCACAGCAGTCAGCTGCTGTTATGCTGATGGGTTGTGATGGCGGGGTGGAGGCGTGACGCCAAGAGTGGCCGTCGCGGGTTTGACCCAGGATACGTGGACAACAGATCGATCCGCTGCCCGTCTTCCACGCAAATTGCTCTGATACCAGTAGGCTGTTGCGTTAGACAAGTAGGCAGCAGATGAGGTGAGGCTTGGAAGACACCAAGCGAGCAATGGGTTATGGTGGAAGTTAGAAGTAACGAGAGAGTAAGTGAAAAAGACAAGACACAGAGGTGCGAGGTCTTGGGTGACGGGAGACAAGCCGAGAGCGAGTGAGCGGCGAGCTCGATCTCGCTCTCGGCTTTTCCCCTCCTTGGGGCTCGAACACCACACACACCCCATTGTCCCCTTTGAGCACAAATCATGCCATGCAAGTTTCAACCACACAAAAGTAAGCCAGGAAATGAACCCGGCTGGCACAGTACATGACACGACCGAAAGCCACGTTCTTCCATTTCTTGGTACTTGCAACTGCTGGTCCTTCACACGATGAAGTCATGTGAGATTTGACGTCTGGTTGATGCCCGGCTGTGAGACTCGCTGTGCAGTCATGCCACCATGGCGTAGCAGCCAGCAGGGGTTGCCTTTCTCCAGTTAGTCACCTGTGTCAGTGAGGAGAGTGTGCAACGAGGCCATAGGTCACCGTGTGATACTGACACAAACCCAACATGCACGAATCAAAATTGTTGTCACCGTCTGACCAGGCACTAACGCCTAGTCGGCGGCTGTGTCGCTAGGAAGCTTCCACGCATCTTCTCATGGTATCAGAGCACTGAGACAGTTATCACCGAGCTGTGCAATAGAGACGCAGCAGAGTAGTAGCAATGAGAGTGAATGCTACATCAGATCCACAAGGACGTATTGACGTCAACAGCGGATTGCCGTCGACGTCGCTCACCATCATTACGTGAGATTGCATCGACAGTAGGAGACAGCTGCAGTAGACTACAGTCGCCAGCAGCTAGAGACATTGGCACATGGAGTAGAAGGAGCACTGAGCAGCAGTAGTAGCAGAGCGGCAGCAGTGGCGGGAGCAACACAACAGCAGCACACAACGGCCGCACCACAGTGGCATCGCAGAAATAGCGGCAGCAGCACAGCAGTAGCACAGCAGCACAACAACAGCACAGTAGCAGTGGCAGCAGCAGTGGCGGCAGGAATAGTTCAGTAGCAGCAACGATAGCAGCGTGCGGCGGCGGCAGCACCGTGCAGCAGTCGCTACATGCAGCAGCAGTAGCAACGCGGAGCTGCTGCCACGGCCGCGCACGCAGCCACCAGGAGGTTGCCCCGCACGCAACAGTGCGGCTGCTGTTGCAACTGACGCCACAAGAGCAGGATCAGTTGAGCGAAAGCTACGCAGCAGCTTCCGCTCAGCTTCCGCACGGCTGCTGCGGAGGGGCCGCCTGCTTGCGTAGAAACCGCGAAGGTTGACCAAAAAATGGGAAGGCAAGCTGATGTCAGTATTTTCCCTTGCCGACGTCATCAGGTCTTGCTGACATCAGCAACTTCCTGCTGGCGTCAGCACTTTAGTAAACTTTTTGGTCGGAGGGTCAAAAGTTTCCGGCGTTTCAACTCCTAGGGAAACCCTCACGTTTCTTCAATTCGACCACGTTGACGTCTCGGCCCGTAATGAGTGGTGCCATGGCTCCGTCCATCGAGAAGGGAAAAAGGGTAATAGATCCCTCTTCTTCCTCCTCAGAGGTCACAAGCCCACGTTCACAGGCTATGGAGGCATTACGCAGCGAGCAGGACGAGATGTTTTGCCTACAGCTGGAGTAGACTAACGCCATCCGTACACTCACCGAGCTTCTTCAAGGAAATTCCACGACTCCATGACAGACTTTTGCAGGAGCGGTCGGGGTCGCACCCTCTACACAGCAGTCAGCTCTAGCACCGGAGGCAGCAGCTAGAGCCGACAAGCCACCTCTTGATCCTTGGGACGAGGATCCAGAAATGCAAGGCATGGAGGGCGACTCCACCGAGCGCAAGATTCGTGTGCTTCAGGAGCGTCTCCGCCAGCTTCAGACGAGCTCTTGGCCCCCACACACATCCCGCTTTCCGGAATTTTGATCATGCCTGACCTCCACCCCAACGACTTCCCTCTTCCCGATGTCTTTCCCATCTCTCGTCCTTCCCAGCCTGTGGTTGCTCTCCATACGGAGCGGCAACCCAAGGACTTCGAGACGCCTCCACAAAGTAGAGCGACGCTCTGCTTGAGCCTTTTTGGGCTTCACTACAGCTTCTTCCATGGGCGCACCAGCTCTTCCTCCAGGTGACTTCCGCCTGTGAGGCAGCCGTGGCTCATCAAGAGACCTCCATTGCTATAGCATTCATTGTATCACCACCGACGCCCCTCTTGTAGACTTCTTCTCCATCCTCTATCACGTCCTCCTCCTCCCCTTCCACACCGACTCTAACACAAGGTGTCACGGCAATAGCACAGGGGAAGAAGGGGCAAAGGAGGCGCGGCTCGAGCCACCAGCAGTCGTAGCAACAGCCGTCATCGGGCAGTAGTAGTGGACGCTCCGTTCACTGCTACAACTGTGGAGGTGCTCATCGCTAAACCGAGTGCCAACAACCGCTCGACTGGGCACGGATTACTCACGGGCTCCAGGCCGGGCACACACTACGGTCTACGTCGAGCAGCACATCCCCTGGACTCACAGCGACCACGAGCGCAGCAATTCCCGCCTCGCCATTGGCGGCCGGCGGCAACCCAGACCCACGTGACCGCACCATCGCCGAGCTCCTCCACCTTCTGGCGCTTTGCTTTCAGGGATGTGCGAGTGTGTTGTCACAGCCGGGTGGTTCACAAACTGTCTGTTTGTTTGTTCTTGTGGCTCGGGATGACTTATCTCGGGGGGCACAGTCGGCATGTGATGATGATGCGTATGACCGTATGGATTGGATTAATGAGTCTCACCTTTGTGCCCTTCGTCGTTCCTCCCCACCTGCCGCCCAGCGTCCGTCTGAGGCCGAGTGTTCCATTGCCCTTTGTACAGTGACGTCCCCTAGTCGTGATTCCAGTGGCACCTGGATCATCAACTCTGGTGCCACTCATCACATGACCTGTCGTCGTAGTGATTTTGTTGTTCTCGGCCCTGTTGCGTCTGTTCATTCCGTCCGCACAGGCTCAGGTCAGGCCTTGCTAGTCCAGGGTGTTGGGGTCGTATGTTTCGATGGTCCGTCTGGCCCCCTATATCTTTCCGAGGTGCTTTTTGTGCTTGATCTTGAGCTTAGTTTGCTTTTTGTACGTGCTTGCACACTGATGGGACATTTTCTGGAGCACATTGTAGAGTTCGCGACTGCGACTTCCATTGACACTCGTAGCATTGCTCTTCGTGCCTCTATTGTGAATGAGCTGTATCGTGTCTTTCGGACTTTTGCTCCTTGCTCCCCTTCCTCTTCCGCTCGTGTTTTTGTCACAGGTGTTCTATCTCTTGAGCACCAGCAATTGATTCATCACCGCCTGTGTCATGTAGGCTCTGACACTATGTCGAAGCTTATTCGGACACAGCCCGCTCTTGGTCTTGACGCGACTTCTTTCGAGAAGCCGCCCATGACCGACTGTCTATTATGTACTCAGGATAAGATGCATCATTGCACCTTCCCTAACTCCCGTTCACGCACACTTTGCCCTCTCGAGTTAGTCCATTCAGACCTTCTTGGTCCCCTACCTGTCGAGTCTCTGTTCGATTGGGGATGATACGTCCTGACCCTGACTAATGACTTCATCCGGATGCGGTGAGTCTACAGCCTGCGCCAGAAGAGTGACGCCGCTCTCGCAGTTCGCTTCTGGCTAGTGATGGCTGAGCGTCAGTCCTGCCACACGGTGCACACCTTCCACTCGGATTGCGTGAGTGAGTTTCTTGGCGAGATGGACAGCTTCTTCGCCGAGCACGGGATTTCTCACCAGGTCTTTGCTCCTGCTACTCCTCAGCAGAACAGTGTTTCTGAGTGCTGGAACCGTACCATGGAGAATGCGGTTCGTGCTATGCGGTATGAGTGCGGTCTTCTGGAGTCCTTCATTTTTGAAGGCTTTGCCTACATGACTAGGGTCTGGAACCGCCTCACGCATGGTCCTCTTCCGGACCACGTCACACCATATGAGCTCTGGTTTGGCTACCGTGCTGACTTGCGCCTCGCTCGCGTTTGGGGATCCTTGTCTTCTGTGTGGTACACCGAGGACTAGCAACGGTCCAATGTCTTACCGCGGGGTCGCATGTGTGTCCTCGTTGGCATCTGCTGGCGGTCGAAGGCATGGCGTTTTTGGGACCCTGCTCGTCGTCGCATTGTAGAGTCCCGTGACCCTCTCTTCTTTCAATCCCTCACCTACCGGCATCTGACTTGGATCACGTCACTATCCGTCACACACATTCCCACGTATAAGGTTTCTCCACGAATGGGGGAGTCTACGCCTTTGAGCACCGCTCGCCATGCTGATGTGTCCGTTCAAGCTCCCTCCACTTCTCCGGCTCTTGATGACCCAGCGATTAACGCTATCGGTCTAGAGATCTCTCCAGCACCGCCGCCTTCTACCCCTTTCCCCTCGCACCCCATAGGCACCCATGATTTTGTACCTATCCGTACTCTTGTGACCGTCCCTGTGATTGCCGGCAGTCCTACTTCTGTGCGTGGACCTGCCTCACCTCCTCCTACTGTCATAATGAGTCTCGTTTCGCCCACACCCGCATCTCCTCACACGACATCCCCAGCTCCCTTGCCTCCGTCCTCCCCAGCTTCAATTGTGCCCGTTCCTAAGCCTGAGGTGCGCCCCTCGAGCCCGGGTTACTCCCGTGAGCTTGGCGGTCGTCTTCGACCATTGGACTCCGGATCTCAGCGAGTGTCTGGTCTCGCACCCACGCGCTCGGCTCGCAGCATCGCGAGTGGTGATCCCGGCACAAAGGCCCTAGGCCTGAGTGTCCACACTGAGCATACAGAGGTACATCACCGTGTCTCGTATGGCACGACCTCGTCACTCACGCGTTTCACCTTGCTTGTGATGCAACAACCGATCTGGGGGTCATCAGACCTAGCACTGAGGCGTGCGCTCTTACCACACAGAGCTCTCCCTCCATGGTGCCTGATCCGGGCACACTGAGGGAAGATCTATTGTCACAGGAGGCTGACGCTTGGCGTGCTGCCTTCGAGGATGAGCTTCGTGCCATCCGAGAGCATGGAGTTTACGAGCTAGTCCATTTTCCACCTGAGAGGAAGTCTTTTCAGGTCAAGTGGGTCTTTTGCAAGAAAGTAAAGTCGGATGGCTCACTTGAATGCCACAAGGCTCCCTTGGTTGTCAAGGGGTACTCTAAGATTGAGGACATCAAATACACTAACACCTTTGCCCTTGTTGGCCGCATGACCTCAGCTTGAGCTCTGTTCGGCGTACTGGCTCAGCATGACTGGGAACTGCACTAGATGGATGTGAACAATGCGTTCCTCCATGGCTCTTTGGATGAGGAGATTTACATGGCTCAGCCACCCGGCTTTGAGGACGGTGACAAGGTTTGGTACTTGCAAAAGTCCTTGTATGGCCTAAAGCAGTCTCCTTGGTATTGGATCCAGGAGATCACTGGCACCTTGACTCGTGCAGGATATGTACAGAGCAAGGCAGATCCCTCTCTCTTTATCCAACGGACGCCTGAGCGATTCACCGCCATCCTCGTCTATGTCGACAACCTTTTGATTGCATCTCCTTCAGTGGAGGCCGTGAAGGAGGCCAAGGCTGTCCTCCAAACTGCCTACAGGATAAAGGACCTTGGTCCTGCATTGGTGTTTCTTGGCATGGAGATCGTGCGAGACCGCAGACGTCGTACTCTACTGCTACATCAGGCCCGATATGCACGTGTTATGGGGGAGCGCTTCAGTGACCTTCTTGGCGCAATGCCCACGGCTTCCACAGCTCTCACGTGTGACGCGTAGGATGCCCTGAAGGTGGTCGATCCCACACAAATAGGGGAGACAGTGGATGTGACCTTGTACCTCCGTGTGATCGTATCTCTGATTTACCTGGCTACTACCACATGTCCTGACATCGCATTTTCCGTCAACCTCCTTGTCCAGTTTTCGCAGGCTCTACGCGCTAGAGCCCTTTACGCGGCTGTGCAAGTGGTGCGGTACGTGGTCTCCACACCGTACCTCAAACTCTGCTTTTGCCGGCAGTGTTCGGTGGTCCTTGACGACTACACCTACAGCAATTGGGCCTGGAGCCCAGATTGACGCAGTTGCACACGTTACGTCTTCCTGCTCGGTGGGACCGCTGTTTCCTGGCGCATCGAGAAGCAGGGCTGCATTGCACGTAGCTCATTAGAGGTAGAGCACGTTGCTCTGGGTGTAGAGACTGCTGAGACGGTATGGTTGTATCGCCTGTTTCTTGAGCTTGGCCTGTCAGTACCCGCCATTGTGCTTCGTTACGACAACTTGAGTACTCTTGCCATTGCGGAGAACTCTGGTGTCTTCCATGCTCGCACAAAGCAAAGTGTGGTTGAGCATCACTGTGTGCGTGATCTGGTGGAGGGACATGCGATCTCCGTCATTTGGGTTGGCACTGACATGCAGCGTGTTGACTTCTTGACGAAGGCACTAGCATGCAGAAAGTTCCAAGTGGCCATTCGTTCTGTTGGACTTTGTCCCTTGCCTGAGAGTGGTTGAGTGTGGGGTGTGATTGTGTCCGTGTCACATTTGCCGTTGTACCAGTTGTTGTACTCGTCTCAGTACTGCACGCGTATGGACATGCCTACCATCGGGTCATGGGGGAGTGTTGTGATTTGTGACATTCCGGTCGACCTGTACAGTTTACTGTGACCACTCGGCCGTGTCCATACTCGTGCAGATCACTAATGCAGACCCTGGTGGCACCGGTGCATTATGTGGTTGTGGACTACCAGCCTTGAGCTGACCGACGACCGTTCCGGAGCTCTGGACGCTACCTTGGACCTCCTACAGTTTTTCTGAAGTACACAAGAGTTTATCGGTGGACTGGCCATGGGCCCGATTTGCATGCTTTGTATTGTGTGTCCACCATTTGATGCCGGATGCATGCAAGTGACCAGTTGTATTGTCCAGCTTTTGATTTTGCACGTCTAGGTTCAGACATTGTAGCGTTCTGATAAGTCTGCGCAGGGTTACGGCCAAAACAGTGATTTGGGATTGTTTTAGGACAGACCTTGCACTGCTGCGTGCGACACCCGCCGTGCGCCGCAGTAGGCACTTATGCCATGGACCTGTCATTTTTCATTCCTCTCTGCAAATGCTATTGAAGCATTCTCACACTTTGCCTTGTATCTCCTAGCCAGACCCTTGCCGTTGTGTGCACGACTTGTGACTGTCGTTAACGTTCAACCAGGCACTAACGCCTCGTTAGCAGCTGTGTTGCTTGGAAGCTTCCACGCATCTTCTCACAGCCATCCTTGAGTATGGTCCAGTGGTGGTCCAGTCACTATTTTGCACACTACGCAGAAAACAAAATACTGCACGTTGCAAATTGCACGCGACATCGCACATTGGAATGACGGAAGCGAGGCTGGCGACGTCGGCCCCTCTTTTTTGAAGTGTCGACAGCTAGCGTTTAACAAGGTCGTGTTTTGATCATTGAAGAGATTGAACTCGAATCGTGAGACATCACATCATCCTATCGGATGGAAGTTTCTCAACCTTAAGATACTCTTCTTAATCGTTGAACATTTCGTACATACTAGAATGTACTATATCTCCGTAGAGGTATTCTTGCGTACAATTCGAACATGAGCATTGCACATATCAATACAAACATGGATCCAAATGCAGTGGTACCCATCGTTTTGCTTGATAAATCAGCGCTGTCCATGGTAAAAAACAACATGATAGGGGTACCCATGTTTGCAAATGTGCGAGCAAAAACGAAATTCAACTTTGCTCTTGATGTCGGGCGTCGCCGACTTTGAGGGTGAAGTCAACGACTTCTGGCCCAAGTTTCACAGATATCAGGAATCACCATGCTACGAGTCTCGCAGTTCGCAAGTACGAACTCCAAAACTAGCACATTCGCAAGGGTGAATGTACGAACTCTGAGTAAACCCCCTAGTTACACTGGGGGGGTTGGGTTTTATTTTTGTTGGTTTTTTCGTGTCTCTCATTGTGCTATGTTGTGTCCTCCCGGCTTGTGTACATTGGCGTGCAGATGACTGACGGCGAGACTTGACACTGCAAGAGTGTCGTCCGATGGACGCGGCCCATGCTGAGGTCTACACGTAGTTTGCTGGAGCCTCCACCCTGCGTCAACGTGCTTAGCTCCATCGGCAAGCCTCCTTGGCGGTTGAGCCACCGGCGGTCACAACTGTCGCAGAGGCTGTCTATGTGCAAGCAGCGCTAGATCTGACTGTGCTATTTGTTAGTTTTTGTGCATCTCTTAATATACTCTGTTGTGTCCTCCCGGCTTGTGTACATCGGCGTGTAGATGACTGACGGCGAGACTTTACGCTGCTAGAGTGTCGTTCGGTTGAGCCGATGCACGTTGAGGCCCACTCACAATTCGCTACAGCCTCCTCCCTCCTGCGACGCGCTCAGCTCCATCGGCAGGCCTCCTCGGCGGTCCGGCCGCCGGCGGTCACCGCCACTGCATTGCGTTTGCAGCATCATGCTGTGCCTAGGGTCCATGTCTCTTGTTGTGTGGCACTATTTGGCATCACTGACTGTTGTAGGCACTACCTGGGTTTGGGCAGCCGAAATTCTTTGCTATTGTTTTTCTAGCTTCTTCTAACCGCACGACTGCATTCACAGTGTCGGTATTGTGGTATGGTCCAGTTTTCAAGCAAAATGGACGACGCCCAGGTTTTGGGCTGTCGGGCGTCTGGCAGGGCTCACGGAGAAAACCTTTCCTGCCAGAAAATAGGTCTAGGACTGTTTTCTGATCGGCTGGTTAGTTGAGTAACAAGTTCTACATTAGTGGGGGGAGCTAGAACTTGGAGGGGTGTCCCATTGTTGCTCATTCTTCATTCCATATCAGTTACTTTCAGTTTCTAGCTGCTTTCTGGCGCTAACACTGGCGCGAGCATTTCTGAGTAACAAACCCAGAGCTTCCAGACTTTGTCTCTAGAGTAGCAGACTAAGGGGGTGTAGATTTGAGCAACGAGCGTGGAAGCCCGCACGCTACATCAACAACGCTTCTGCCCTAACTTGTTGCCTAGAATTTCCTTCTTGGTATCAGAGAGAGAGAGCGTAGCAGCAGCAGCAGAAGACTGACCTACAGGTGCCAGACAACGCCGGCGGACCTCCATACGCGCCAGTGTAGGGGAAATGCTGCAAGATTTTCTCCGGCAGCATTGACTCGACTGGAGGCGGTGTCAGAATTTTTCCCACGGCCATTGGGCTAGGGGAAATGCTGTCGGATTTTTTCCGGCAGCACCGATCCCCACGCTTGACGCGAGGAGGTGAACGGCAGGCCATGTCAGGCGCTTGCTGGCGACGAAAAACGCGTCGACGTCATCCAGGTGTGACTGAGAGTAGCAGCCTGCAGCAGCAACTTGCAGCAACAGTGAGCAGTGGCAGCAGTGGCCAGCAGCAGCTCATAGCAATAGTAGCCCTCAGCAGTAGCAGCGAGCAGCAGCTAGTAGCAGCAACAGTTGGTTGCAGCTCAAAGAAGCAGCAGCCGGCTGTAGCAGCAGTAGCAGCATCATCTGCAGCGACAGCCAGCCGCAAGAGCAGTCGCAGCTGCTCGTAGCCCGCTGCTCGTTGCAAGCAACAAGATGCTGGCAGTGAGCTCGCTGGTTTTAGGGAGCAGCGAGTACTGAGGAGCGAGCTCGCTGCTTGCGGCTTGTCGCTCGGAGAGAGCTGCAAGCTCACCGTGACGAGCAAGAAGAAAGAAAGAAAAAAAAACATGATCTTCACCCCAACAGCAGTAGCAACAACAACAACAGTAGTAGCAGCAACAATAGTAACAACACCAGCAGCAGCAGCAATAGTAGCAGGAGTAGCAGCAGGAGTAAGAGGAGCAGCAGCACCAGTAGCAGTAGCAACAACAGCAACAGCAACAGTGGTTGCAGCCGCGTAGTAGCGGCTACATCAACCGCTACTGACGTTAGCGGTCGTCCGCTCACGTCACTACCGACGTCACTACTGATGTCATCAACAACAACAAAAGAAACAAAGTAGTAGCCCTGCACACACCGTAGTGGCATCTGATGATGTCAGCCATCCTCGGCTAATGTCATTGTTGACATCAGCAGCACACAAAAGAACCACAAGAAAGAGAAGGGGAGGAGAGGCACCATAATCCACTATGGCTAACACCTCATCCGAGGAGGGGTCCTCCTCTGTTGGGGGGACCTCCAGCCCCCCTTACCTACGGCAGCTGCAGCAGTTGTAGCAACAGCAGCAGTAGCAGCAGCACAGGCGGTAGCTACAGCAGCAACAGCAACAGCAATAGCAGTAGTAGCAAGAGTAGCAGCAATAGTAGCCCTCTGGCATCGTTGGCGGCAACCCTGACCCCTTGGTTGCTCTTCAGTAACAGCTCGCCACTTTGACGCAGTAGCTTGCAGTGCTGCAACCATTGGCCTCCCATAATGCCACTAGTGCGCTGCCACCATCAATTCCTCTAGGGAACGCAAGCCCCACTGTGTCCACCACCACCCATCACCTAGTGCAGTAGCAGAATCAGCGCCAGTGGCAGACGGTGACCTCCGTCCTTGGCCCCACTCTGGGCTCCGACCGCAGGCAGAAGGAATTTGAGATGCCGCCCCCGTTGCTTCAGGTCGGCGAGCAGTTCCAGAGTTGGGAGCTCAGCTTTCGGATCTCGACGCAGGGTGAGGGCCTGTGGATATCCTACACCCTCCCGTATGATCCCATCCCGGCCGACCACTTGTATGATGCTGGTCCACCGTACGTGCCCTCGTCCTCGTCGCCCTTCCGGCTTCCAACCTGGCCCTAGAGCCTTTCCTCGATGAATTCACCCCTGGCGCCATCCCAGATCCTACAGCCGCGTGGCACGTCCTCACTCGTCCCCATTGCCTGACCAGTGACGCTGAGACCAGCCGTCTACTGCGGGAGTTCAACTTATGGGGGAGACCGAGACGGTCACCGCCTACTAGCAGCGGGCGGAGAACATCCTTCGACGCCTCGGCACCTCTTCCCCACCCTCTTTGGCCGTGCTCCTCACCATCAAGCGCGGTGCCACCAATGCATACGCGGACGTCTTCATGCACTACTCCTAGGACGTCCTCTCCACCATGGCGGCCCACGGCACCCTCATGCCTTGGGCATGCGAGCTCTTCCTCCGGACTTAGGTAGTTCGTCTGGAATCCCGACTCCAGCGCACGGAAGCTCTTGCCTCCCCTGTCGTCGCCTTTGTGGCCGTCGCCTCCCTCGCCGTAGCGACCACATTACCATTGGGGATGAAGAAGCACCAGATCAAGAAAGGCAAGGGTCACCAATAGTAGCAGCAGCAGCCGTCGACCGGGTCTAGCGGTGGTAGCTCCGTCTGCCACAATTGTGGCCAGCCCTGGCATGGGTGGTACACGTGCCCTCTCCCGACGGAGGAGGCACGCGTCATCGCCACCATGCGTCGCCAGCGGGAGCCCCGTCTTGCCTCTGCTGCCGTAGCTATCGCCGGCCCTGATGCCTCGGCCTCATTTGACAGCTCCACCACTGCGATAGCTCCTCAAGTCCAGCAGACACCAGAGCCGTAGCAGCACCATCGACAACCGTCTGTGCCTCCGTTTCTTTCACCGGCACAGTCCTCCTACTACCCGGGCCCCGGTGCCGTCACTCCGTACTTGGTTTACAATCCTGAGTCGTCCTCCCATGAGCGTTAGCTGGAGCAGTTCATCGCGCTCCAGCTCGGCCTACCTCACCCTCCTCCCTAGGAAGTGCGAGTTGAGTCACCTCTTGCTCTCTTGCCCAACCTAACATGACTGAGACTGAGCTGCGGTCGTGTCCTGTTTCCTTGTTTGTCTCTTGTACTCTCCTCTACCACCTTCCATGACAACGTTGCGTGGCTTGATGATTGACAGTCCCGGTTCGCGCCCCCTTCCACCGCCTCCGTGTCTCTAGCTTGCTGCCATGTAACCGTTAGCGATCTGGAGACCCCGGTCTAGGACCCTGCTGAGACCTCGATCATCGATTCTGGGGCCAGACATCACATGACGGCCTCCCGTGAGGCCTTTAGTATGCTCTGTCATGTTGGCAATGTCTCCAGTGTCCGGACGGGCTCCGGCCATATGTTGCCTGTCAGTAATGTCGATGTCGTTCGTTACTGTGGTCCTCCCGGTGACGCCTTTTTGACTGATGTCCTCTTCGTCCAAGGTCTCGAGCTTAGCCTCATGTTCGTCACTGCCCCTGACCGCATGAGCATGGACGTTATGCATTTGCATGGGGTTGGCACTGTATCGTTACGTCCGTCTGGTCTTATCGTACTGCATGCCACCGCCTGGGGCAACCTGTGGCATGTACCTCGCCTGTCCTCCTCTCCTTCCGTCTCCTCCTCGTCGACGCCATAAGCCATGTGTTTGTCACCAGCACGCTATCTCCTCAGAAGACCCGCCTCTTGCACCGCCACCTTTGCCACGTCCACTCTGCTACCGTGGATAGCATGCTCCACACCCAGCCGGCCAATGGCCTTGAACCAGAGACTTTCCCACTCCCGTGCCCCATAGAGTGCATTGATTGCGCTCAAGGCTAGATGCACTGGTCCACATACCCTTTGTCTTCCTCCTGTGCGTCCGCCGCTCTCGACCTAGTCCATTCTGATGTCATGGGCCCCCTCCTCACCGAGTCCGTGGGAGAGAGGGGCCACTATGTCCTCACCCTCACTGACGACTATTCTAGCTACTGTTGGGTCTTCTGCCTTCGGCATAAGAGCGATGTCGCCCCAGCCATCCAGGATTGGCTTGTCCTTGCGGAGCGCGAGTGTGGTTGTTCTCTATACCGCTTTCGCTCCGATTGCAGTGGTGAGTACATGGGTGAGACAACCACCTTTCTTGCCTCCCGCGGTATAAACCATGAGACGTCTGCACCATACACGCCCGCCCAGAACGGTGTCTCCGAACTGTGGAACCGTACCATGGCCTACGCCATCCGCACCATGCGGGTCGAGTCTGGTCTCTCCAATGGCTTCTATTTTGAAGCCATGGCCTACATGACATGGGTCTGGAACCGGATTCCCCATGGTCCCCTTCCCCGCCAGTCCACGCCGTACCAGCATTGGTGCGGTCAGAGCGCTAACCTCCGCCCGACTCGTGTGTGGGGCTGCGTAGCCATTGTGTAGCTGCCCTCCCCACAGGAGGGCAGCAAGGTCACCCCCCACGGACATCCCTGCACCTTCCTTGGTGTCTCTCGTCAGTCTAAGGCCTGGCGCTTCTGGGATCCATCCCGGCACTGCATCATCGAGTCCCGCGATGCCCTCTTCCCTGCGAGCTCATTCGCTCCAGCTTGTCCGTGTCCATCCCGTCGCCTAGGGGAGTGGTAAGTGCGTCCTCCATCCTGCTGCTTCCGGGTGAGACATCCCTCAATCCCTTTGAGCCGGTAGCCATAGTCGCATCCACAGGCCCCTCCGGGCCAGCATCCCCAGTCGCGTCCATCGGCCCCTCCGGGCCGGCAGCCGTGATCGCGTCCACCGGCCCCTCCAGGCCAGCAGCCCTAGTCGCGTCCACAAGCCCCTTCGGGCCGGCAGCCCCAGTCACGTCCACTGGTCCCTCTGGGCCGGCAGCCCCAGTCGCGTCCACTGGCCCCTCCGAGACGGCAGCCCCAGTTGTGTCCATTCGCCCCTCCGGGCCAGCATCCCCAGTTGTGTCCACTGGCCCCTAAGGGCCAGCAGCTAAGCCCGCACACCGAATCCGGTCCGCAAATCTGAGCCTGGATTCAGATTCGTGACACCGAATCCAGGGTTGGATTCAGATTCACGAATCCAACACCTGGATTCGCGAATCCAGATGGATTCCTGAATCCAGGTCGAATCCTATGTGTCAAAGCATTATTACATTGTACATTACTCTGTTTGAGCATAGTTATGAGGAATTCAGTAGTCACATTTCATGGTTTCTTCCAAAATTTAGGTATGCATTTGTTTTGCATTGTGTGGAAGTTTGTTAGAACACGTAACATCCTTCACATGAAACATGAGGTTTAGTAGGATGACGGTATGCCTACCCTAGTACATGACGATTAGCATGACGGCATGCCTGCCCTAAGTACCTGACATTTTGCATTACTGCATGCCTGCCCTCAGTCGCCACGACCACTTGCATGACGGCATGCCTGCCAATGCTTGACTGAACCTAAGCATCAGTTTCTCCTGCGGTGGCTGCATCATCATCATCATCATCATCCAGTCCATCTTCCCCTTCCACATCATCTTCCATCTCCTGCTCTGCCACATGTGCTGCACTACGACGGAGGTTGAAAAGCTTCTCTTCCTCCTCTAGTTCTGGTGCTACATCCCCATTTGGAGCGACTGGGAAATGTGCAAGCTGAGGGTCATTCACCCATGACTTCAGAAGCATCAGGTTTTTGATGGTCAGGTCGATGAGTGACTGCCAAAAGTCGGTGATGACATGTCGTCCCAGAGAAAACAGGCGCTCCGATGGGGTGTATGTCGCCGGAACTGCAAGCAAACAGTTTTAGATGAGTACGACAGAATTGAAAGCTGGCCAGAAGTGCTTATCCAACACGTAAGACTTCACAGAACTTCAGCACCTACCGGCAAACAGGTCGAGAGCGGCCAGGTGGAAAGTTGGGAATGTTTTTTTGTGCTTCTTCATGTACTTGAGGATGTTGCACCGACGTCCTTTCTTTACTTCCTTTGCCCAGCTCTGAACCTCCAACTCCAAGGTGCTTGGTGTGACCTGCACCTGGGGGGCCTCCAGCTCGGCGAACATGTCTACGGCGGCGTCCTCCAAAGCAGCTTCCAGCATTGTCGCTTCTTCACTCTGGCGGATCCTTTCACTCCGACATGGCTGTGGTTGTCCAGCAGCAGTTCCGGCTCCCTCATTTGCTGTGTTGGCTGCACGACGGCTGGTTCTGAGTTAGGGCATTTCCATGAGGGAACTCTGTAAAGTCATTTTTGCTGACAGAATTCTGACATCATACATGCTGAGGTTGTGGCTGACGACGTTGCCGCTGCAGCACTATCCCCTTGGGACTGAGATGTCTGGGTGGCAATTGCGGCAGTTGCTGCTGCAAGTGCAGCAGCCTCGGCCTCTGCATCCTCTCGGCTCTGCACAACAGTGTCGTGGTATGACCGCAGGAGGTCCACAACTTTGAGCTGCAGCTCGGCAGGCGTGCTGATGCCCATCTTTGGGTGCACACGCTCGTAGAATCCAAGGCGGAACCGTGGGTCACAAGCTGTGGCCAGCACATGCCGATCAGTGCAAAGCTTGACATACTTGTCACGCTTTGCAATGACTGCGACAATGCCTGGTTTGAGCTCCAGCAGCAGCTCCTCTTTGCAGTCCAGCCGCCCGGCGTTACCTCTGCGCTTGCTCTTCTTCTCTTCCGCCAGGGCCTTCACCAACCAGCCGTTCATCTTCTCCAGCAGAGAGGAGTAGAAGGGGATGACGAGGGACAGAGTTGGGTAGGTGGAGCCGGAAATGTCGTCGGTAAAAGTTTTGAACGGCTTGAGGATCACCGTCACCTGCGCGATGAGCTGCCAGTCGTCGAAACTGGGACGGAGGTGTGCCTCGTCGCGGCCGAAGTCTTCAAGCCACGTCTCCAGCACATCCTTGATGCCGATGACACGCTCACACATGTCGAGCGCGCTGTTCCACCTGGTCTCGGTGTCCAGGTGGAGCGACATGTACTTCATCCTCGAGTCCTTCACCGCCTCAGTCAGTGACTCCTCTCTGGTTGGCGTTCTCGTCACAAAGACTGCAATGGCACGCACTTGGGACAGGATGGCAGCGATCCTCGGCTACTTGAGCAGATCACCGACCGCCAGGTTGATGACGTGGCCGAGGCACCGGATGTGCCCGGCCTTCTGGAAGGCGTCGTTGTGCGGGATGAGGTAGGCGTCAATCATGGAGTCGTTGGTGGACTTGTTGTCCACCGTGAGACAGAATATTCTGTCCCACAATCCCCACTGCTGCAGTGCGGTTTTTAGGAGGTTGTAAAGGTTGTCCGCAGTCACTCCGCACGAAATGGCCGGGAATGACAGTGCGATGGACCGCACCTTGTAGTTTGCATCAATCCAGTGCGAAGTTAGGCCGAGGTACTTTGTGTTGTTCTCTGCTTTCCAGGCGTCTGTCGTGAAGCTGATGCCGCTGGTCACCGAACCCAAGATGGTCTTGATGCGCTCACGGTAGGCAGGTGCAGCCACCTGGATCAGCCTGGCAAACGTCATGCGCCCCGGGAGTGCAGTTGCAGGATTGGCATGAGCAAATGTCCTCGCAAGCCAGAAAGAGTCTATGGATGCAAACGACAGGTTCTTGTCGACTAAGTGCTTCCACAGCAGGCTGTAGAAGTACTTTTTCTTGAAAATGAGGCTGACACCAGCTGCACCCCTAGACACCGGCGCATTCTCTGGATTAGCTGCAGCAGCATCAGCGTCAGCAGCGGCGACGGCGGTACGGGCAGTTTTGAGCTGCGACGCAGTAACCATGGCTTTGAGCTTAGCGTAACGCTCCTTGTGAACCTTTCGGAGATGCTTCCACATGGCGGATGTCGCGCCATCCTTGCACGAAATGGTGACGGGGTTGTTGGGGTGTCGTGTGCAGAGCAAGCAAATAGCTCGTTGGGAGGTTTTGCACGACTTCTTGAAACACCCCCACACAAAGGAGTCGCGGCGTTTGTGCTTGTCACCAATCTGTTCCTGCTCTTCCTCCTCAGATTCGCTGTCGGACTGTTTTTCCGCATGAGTAGCATCAGCATCAACGACTGGGGCCTCATCTGCCATTGTGAAAGATATGCCTTCCACGAGACAGTGCTCGAGCTTGGATTTGGATGGGAGCTATAGGCGGAATATCCGACGGTTTGAGGCCTCGAACCGCCATTGACTAGGTACATGCCTTGTATGTAGGCTGATAGATGTGGCTGGTCACGAATCTATTCGTGGCCAGCCAAGTAGCTGCAGGTTGATTCTCGGCCAATAGAAAACAAGGAGACAGTGCATTGTAGTGGACAGAAGACATGCATCCACGCTGTCACACATCATAGGACGGGAAGAGATTTCCGCCATCCAATGTGCCGCTTTGGCTCTAGCGGCAAAGCGGCACATTTGAAAGTTCAAGGATGCGATTTTGCGCTCCGGCTCGATGGCCGGACCGGAGTTTGAACCGGATCCCCCGAATATCCCCCCCCTTGCCGGATTCGCCACAGGATTCGCGAATACCCAAATGAGACCTGACCTTGGATTCGGATTCTTAAATCCGGATCCGGATTTGGTATTCGTGAAACGGATTCACGAATCCTTGGATTCGTGTGCAGGTTTACCAGCAGCCCCTGTTGCGTCCACTGGCCCCTCCGGGCCAGCAGCCCCAGTCGTGTCCACTAGCCTTTCCGGGCCAGCAGCCCATGTCGCATCCACTGGCCCCTCCGGGCCGGCAGCCCCGGTTGCATCCGCTGGCCCTTCTGGGTCAGCAGCCGCGGTTGCATTCGTTGGCCCCTCCAGGCCAGCAGCCCCGTCCGTCTCCGTTGGCTCGTTGGACACAGTGCCATCTCCTACCCTGCCATGCTACACACGTGGCCGAGGCGGCAGCCTCCGACCAAGACCATCGATGAGCGCGCAGACCGTGGCACTGCGCTCCGTGGCGCCTCGACCCCTTGTGGCTCCACGTGTCTCCTCCACTCCCACGGTCGTGAGTGGGGATCCTAGCACCAAGGCCCTCGGCCTGACCACCTCGGCCATCATTTCAAACATTCACCCGGGCTCCGTAGTGGGCTACGCCATACTTCATCACAAGCATCGGCATGCTGTCTTGGCTGCACTTACGCGCATCTCACCTAGAGCTCAAGATGCACACGCTCTCCCAGTCCGCTCCACAGCACGCCCAGAGGACCCCAACCACCTTGTGCAAGGTACGAGCCTCTCCTAAGATTGCACACTGGGACGTTGCCTGCGCCGATGAGCTCGCTGCCATCCGGCAGTACCATGTGTACGACCTTGTTGACCTTCCTCCAGGTCGAAAGGCCATCGGCGCCTAGTGGGTCTTTCAGCACAAGTGGAAGCCCAACGGGTCCTTCGACAATTACAAGGCGCACCTCACAGCCAAGGGCTTTGCCGAGATCCCTGGGGTCGATTACGACCAGATCTTTGCCCAAGTTGGTCGAGTCTCCATTAGCCGAGCGCTCTTCAACCTGGTTGCCCAGCATGGGTGGGAGCTGCATCAGATGGACATGAGCAACGCTTTCCTCCATGGCTCACAGGATGGTGAGGAGCTCTACATGGTGCAGCCTCCAGGCTTTGACGATGGTACTGGGAGAGTCTGGCGGCTGCGGAAGGCCCACTATGGCCTGAAGCAGTCGCCTCGGTGCTAGAACCAGGAGATTAGCGGCACGCTTCTTCGCGGCGGGCTCCAGCGCAACACCGCCGACCCCACACTGTTTGTCAGTCTGCGAGGCCAGACTTTGGGTGTTGTTATGGTTTATGTTGACGATCTCCTCATCGAGTCGCCAGACACGGCTGCCATCCAGCGTGTCAAGGACTTGCTACACGCCGCCTACCAGATGAAAGATCTCGGATCTACTCGAGACTTCCTGGGCATGGAGCTTGAGCATGATCGCTCCTAGGGCGTCCTGCACATCCACCAGGTTGCTTATGTGTAGAATCTATCCACCCGCGCTGCGGAGGACCTGCCACTTGTGCCGAGCGCATCTTCACCCATGTCACCAGATGGCCAAATGAAGCTGAAGAGTCCTGACCTAGCTATTGTGGGAGAGCCAGTTGACGTGACCACGTACCTTCAAGTCATCGGGTCACAAATTTTCCTGGCGACGACGATGCGCCCAGACATCGCGTTCGCCGTCAACCTCCTGGCTCATTTTTATCAGGTTTCGCGTCATCTCCACTTCGAGGCCGTGATCCGAGTACCACGCTATGTCATCTCGTCTCCACGGAGACATCTCATGTTCCACCGCCAGCCGTCTGTTGTTGCGGTAGGCTACACCGACAATGACTGGGCCAACATTTCAGATAGAAAAAGTCACACAGGCTGGATCTTTCTGATTGGGTTCACAGCTATGTCCTCTCACAGTGGCAAGCAAGGGTGCATTACACGCAACACTACTGAGGCTGAGTATGTGGCCCTTGGCTCAGGCGCGTGTGAGAGTGGGTGGTTGCGTCGTCTGTTCTCCAAGTTACGTCAGTCTGTCGCATCCATCACGTTGCATTGTGACAATGAGAGTGCCATGGCCATTGCCAAAATGACGGTTTGAATCACACACGCACAAAGCACATCAACGTTGAGTATCACTATGTGAGTTCATTGTTGCATGACGACAGCATCAGCATGGTGTGGGTTGAAACAACACGGCAGCTGGCTGACTTCTTGACCAAGGCACTGAAGCGCGAGTCGTCCAAGAAGGCTGTGAGTTCGGTTGGCGTGCGTTTGTGAGTGACTCCCTTTATCCTTGCCTGCGTCTCTGCGTGCCCTGGGGGAGTCTGGTTTTTTACTGTGTCTCTGGCCGAACATGTGCACTACGCCTGTGAGTCATGGGGGAGTGTTGGTTTTTATGCATCTCTCAATGTACTCTGTTGTGTCCTCTTGGCTTGTGTACATCGGCGTGCAGATGACTGATAGCAAGACTTGACGCTGTTGGAGTGTCATTTGGTGGAGCTGACGCACGCCAAGGCCCACTCACAGTTCGCTGGAGCCTCCTGCCTCCGGCGATGTGCTCAGCTCCATCGGCAGGCCTCCTCGGCGGTCGGGCGGCTGACGGTCACCGCCACTGTAGATGCTGTCTACATGCACCCAGCACTGTTTTTGGTTTTGGCATTGCATCTGCAGTATCCTGTTGTGCCTAGGGTCCATGTCTCTTGCTGTTTGGCACTATTTGGCATCACTGACTATCGTAGGCACCGCCTGGGTTCGGGTACTGCCTGGGTTCGGGCAGCCCTCAGAGCCGAATGCCCCGTCCGTGTCCACTAGCCACTCAAAGCCGGTTGTCCCGTCCGTGCCTGCCAGCCCCTCAGGGCCGACTGCCGCATCCGTGTCCGCCAGTCCCTCGGGGCCGGTTGCCCAGTCTGTGTCCGCCAGTCCCTCAGGGCTGACTGCCCCGTCCATATCCACCAGCCCCTTAGGGCCGACTACCCCGTCTGTGTCCGCCAGCCCCACAGGACCGGTTACCCCGTCTGTGCCTACCGGCCCCTCAGGGCCAACCGCCCTATCGGTGTTCGCCAGCCACTCAGGACCGGTCGCCCCGCCCGTGTCAGCTAGCCCCTCAGGGCCGGCCGCCTCGTTCGTATCGGCACGCTACACACGTGGTCTGTGTGGGAGCCTCAGACCCACGCCGACGATTGGAACCCAGGCCACCTCTGTACGTCCTCTCACCCCACGATCCCCTCTCATTTCACGAGGATCTTCACCTCATGTCAGATCTGGTGGAGACGCGGAACCACTCCCATGGAGACGTGGATCCACTCCCACGGTTGTGAGTGGAGACCCGGGCACCAAGGAACTCAGCTTGGCCACACTATCAGTCATCGTTGACCTACATCTAGCGTCAGCTCTGGGCTACACCCTGCTCCATCAGGAACACCGGTATGCCGTTGCGACCGCACTCACGCGGATGCCACCAGGGCCACCGGACGCGCAAGCCCTCACTGTCCGCCCCAGTAAGCGTCCACAAGACCCAGCCACCCTGCGTGAGGCCATTCAGTGGGAAGCTGCTTATACTGACGAGCAAGCTGCCATTCAGCAAAATGACGTCTATGAGCTCGTTGACCTTCCCCCAAGCCGCAAGGCCATAGGCGCCAAGTGGGTTCTCCGGCAAAAGTGGAAGCCAGACAGGTCTCTGTACAAGTACAAGGCCCGTCTCACGGCCAAGCGGTTTCCTCAGGTCCCTCAGATTGACTATGACCAGATCTTTGCCCCGATCAGTTGGTTCTCCACTAGCCGGGAGTTGTTCACCTTGGTTACCCAGTATGGGTGGGAACTACATCAGATGGATGTGAGCAACGCCTTCCTCCATGGCTCACCGGAGGGCGAGGAGCTCTACATGATGCAGCCTCGAGGCTTTGACGACGGCTTTGGCAAGGTCTAGAAGGTGTGAAACGCCCTCTATGGCTTGAAGTAGTCACCATGCTCCTGGAACCAGGAGATCAGTCTCACTCTTCTTAACGGCAACCTCTTTCATAGCTCTGCCAATCCCACACTATTCATCAGCCCACGAGGTCAGACACTCGTCGCTATCTTGGTCTATGTCAACGACCCGTTCATGGCATCACTGGGTGGAGCTGCCATACAGCGGGTCAAGGACCTACTACACGCTGCCTACCAGATGAAGGACCTCGGGCCATCGCAAATGTTTCTGGGCATGGAGCTTGAGCATGATCGCTCCGCGGGCATATTGCATGTCAGGCGGCCTACGTCCATACCCTGTCCGGGCAGTTCGCTGAGGACCTGCCCCTTGTGCCGAGAGCATCCTCACCCATGTCGCCCGACGGTCAGGCGATGCTCAAGAGCTCTGATCCAGCCATGGTGGGGGAGCCTGTAAACGTGACTGCGTATTTGCACGTCATCGGGTCACTCATGTTCTTGACAGCGACGACGCGTCCAAACATCACGTTCTACGTCAACCTCCTCGCTCAGTTCTCTCACGAGCCGCATCACCTCCACTTTGAGGCTGCGATCCAAGTACTATGCTATGTCGTCTCGACTCCACAATGAGGTCTCATGTTCCGCCGACAGCCGTCTGTTGTTGTGGTGGGCTACACCGACATTGACTGGGCTGGTAGTCCGGATGGTAAGAGTCGCACAGGCTGGATCTTTCTGATCGGCGGCACAGTTGTGTCATGGCACAGTGGCAAGCAGGGGTGCATTGCACGCAGCACTACAGAGGCTGAGTACGTAGCCCTTGGTTCAGGCGCATGTGAGAGCGTGTGGCTGTGTCGTCTGTTGTCCAAGTTGCATCAGTCCGTCGCATCCATCACGTTGCATTGTGACAATGAGAGTGCCATGGCCATCATCGACAATGACGGCGTGTATCACACATGCACCAAGCACATCAATTTTGAGTATCACTATGTGCGATCGTTGTTGCATGATGGCAGCATCAGCATTATGTGGGTTGAGACAGCACGATAATTGGCTGACTTCTTGCCCAAGTCACTGAAGAGCGAATCATTCAAGAAGGCTGTGATTTCAGTCGGTGTGCATCCGTAAGTTGCACTATGTCCTGTCCTACGTTTCTATGTGCCCTGGGGGAGTTTGTCTGTTGAATGTGGCGCTGCCCGCCCATGTGCACTACGCCTGTGAATCATGGGGGAGTGTTGGTTTTTCCGCGTCTCTCATTGTGCTCTGTAGTGTCCTCCAAGCTTGTGTATATCAGCGTGCAGATGACTGACGACGAGTCTTGACGCCCTTGGAGTGTTTTCCGGTGGAGCCGACGCACGCTAAGGCCTACACGCACTTTGTTGGTGCCTCCTCTCTATGTCAACGTGCTCAGCTCCATCGGCAAGCCTCCTTGGCGGTCGAGCCGCCGGCGGTCACTACCACCGTAGAGGCTGTCTGCATCCATGCAGCGTTGGATCTGACTGTGCTATTGTGTCTGCAGCGTCATGCTCTGCACAGGGTCCATGTTTTATGTTACATGGCACTGTTTTGCACAATGGATCACCGTAGGCACTGCCTAGGTTCGGTCAGTCTTTGCTACTCTTTTTCTAGATGTATCTGAGTGCGCGATTGCGTTCGCAGCGTCGGTATTATGGTATGGTCCAGTTTTCAGGCAAAACGGTCAACGCCCAGGTTTTGGGCTGTCGGCCGTTTGGCAGGGCTCACCAAGAAAACCATGCCTGTCAGAAAATAGGTCTAGGACTATTTTATGATGGGCTGGTTCGCTGAGTTACAAACTGTACAGAGCGAGGGGGGGGAGCTAGAACTTGGAGGGGTCTCCCATTGTTGTTCATTCTTCACTCCTAATCAGTTACTTCTAGTTTTCAGCTGCTTTCTGGCGCTAACACTGGCGCGCGCACTTCTGAGTAACAAACCCAGAGCATTCAGACTTAGCCTCTAGAGCACCAAACTAAGGGGGCAGCAGACTTAAGCAACGAGCGTGGAAGCCCGCACGCTGCATCAACAACATTGCTGCCCGAACCTGCTGCTTAGTATTTCTAGATATGTTTTTACTTGCCCGGGTATCTTCCGGGCCCCCCGGGGCCCACCAGATTCCCTTTCTTCTATCATAGCGTGCGTCGCATCTCCCAACCCCCCCCCAAATATCGGACAAACCCCCTAGATACACTTGGGGGTCAAGGTTTTATGTTTTTACTTGCCCGGGCATGTGCCGGGCCCCGCTGCAGTGGGTTCGTCGGATACCCTTTCTACTATCACAGCGTGCATAGCATTTCACAACCCCCCCCCCCCCCGCTCAAACCATCGACAAACCCCTTCCATAAAATGGGGGGTTTTGGCAGGGTCATTGCAAGCTTGCAGGGAGGTTTCAAAGCGAGACCCCTTCTATGAGCTCGAGATGACGGGCGAAGTTCGACTTCACCCTCCAAGTCAAAATCCATGTCAAATGTGTTAAATGCATGAAAAACATGACAGCCGTGCCTGTTTTTGCTCAAAAATTGAAAAATATGGGCGTCACTTTTATGTTGTTTTCGACTATGGACAGCGTTGCTCTATCCACCAAAACGATGGGTATATTGTGGAGTGCTTCCTACAAACATACGTCTCTTTTTCAACACGGTTTGTCGCGGCTCATAGGATTGTAGGATCTAATAGCTCAAGGTTTTTCTTGCTTGTTCAATGGACTTCATTGGCAAGAATTTGCTTTCGTCGATTGACCTCATTTGAAAAACTTACGTAAACAACCTTGTCGATCTTGCTTTCGTTCTTCTGGCATGCGGTGCATAGTGCGATATAGGCTTGGAAAATGGAAGCTTAAAGAGCTTGCAGGGTTCTGTTTTTGAGACTTCCGATGCATGGTTTTTCCTCACGTATTGCACAAGATATGGGATGAAAGAAGTGAGGGTGACGAGCTCACACCCATCTTTTCGTCTCAAGAGATCTACAAAGATTAGGAGATAGAACTCCAGTACTTCCATCGTAGGATGTGACAAATTCAAACCGTTTGATCCATATGGCCGGTCAAGATCGTGTGGTCTACATTTTCTTAAAGAAAATAGTCCCTCAACAGTGAAGATTACCTGATCGATTGTCAACAAACAGCCGATGTCGGTTTTCTATGGGCATGGTGGAACGATTTCTAACCAAAGGAACGAGAGAACATTTAAAAAATTAAGAATATAGGTCCTCAATAGCCAATGTCACTTGGGGGCCCATTCAGCAGGATTTATAATGTCTAGGAGCACGAGCCTTGGACATATGCTTGTCACGTTTGGTGACGAGCGGATGTCCACAGTGGGTATCAAAGTCAACTCGTAAAAAGTGAGTAAATGGTGCCTTTCTTAAAACTTTGGACACAATGCACACCGATCAAAATGAGTGGGGAGAAAAGAACGTCCCTGCCAAAAATTGGGCATACTAATCTTCTTCTCCTGTGACTGGCTGATACGTGAATAAAGTTTTTAAAAATGGGTAACCTGCGCAGAACTTTTCAAAATGGTGGGTAAAAAGGAATCCCTCCTTCTCTATAACTACCTCAATATTCACGTTTTGCACATTAATCACGCCAAACCCATGTATGGAACTTTTTTCGCTCTTTATTCACGCCATGTCTAGCAAGCATGCAAAAATTCACACTATATTGAAATAGATATGCTCTTATGCCTAACGGTGCGTGAATGGTGAATGCGCATGAGTTGCAAGGCAGGACACGGTTTGAGAATTTGGGATACTTGAGCAATTTGTAATTAGCAAAAGATGTACTTTGATGACAAGTGTCAAAATGAGCAAGCATGTGTCGAGTTACAAGTGAGACGCAGTCTAGGTGTTGGGTCGATCGTCGACTGAAGCGTGTGGAGATGTGTCGTAGAGTGGTCCGATCGAAAAATTTGCCAAGGAATCAGGGGGATAAGAAGATTAACAGCGAAGATGCGAGATGCAACTTTATAAATCTTGATAAATCTCGATGCATTGAGAAATCGACCGAACGGTCGTGACACTTCTGTTAATGTTTCTCGAAAGTGGTCGAAGTTGTAAAAACGTGCGGGAAGGAATGGCTGGAGGGCGAGAGCAGGTGGCTAAACTTCTTTGACCGTCAGAGCAAAAATCGAGGTCTCAACGGGCAGTGGGCTCTTCGTGTATTGATAGAAATGCCCACTCGGAGAGTTTAGGGACTCGTGTATGAGTGGTATCTAACACACACTATGTCAACACGGGAAGTCATCCAGCGATAGCATGTTGATGTCTTCACACATGAAGGAAGAATCACAAGCCCCTCTATAGAGGGGTTCGTTACTTTTCCATGAAGGTTTGTGAGGCTTTTGAGTGGGGTCCAAAACACCCCATGTGTTGAAAGGGAATCTGATGCGCCTTGCTATCGCAAGGCCCAGCAGGATCCCATAGAAAAACAAAACTCTAAGACCCCGAATGTAATATGAGGTAGGGTTTGAAAGTCATCTGCATGGGTACAAATGATATCATTTTCTCTGGAAAAAATGGATTGGAAAAGGCATTTTTGCTCGATCGTGATTTAGCGATTAGCTTTTTTTTTATCACAAACACCCATTTGCGGATGGAGGGTTTCATGTTTGCACGAGCTCTACCTGCGCAAACATAGAAAACCCTTAACTCGCGATTGGGGGTCTGCGAGGAAGAAAAACGCTGATCGCCTGATCGCGATTCTTGCGAGGGCGAGTTGACACATGACCCCCCTCGCTTATCACCATCGGCGACTTGCGTCACCAATTGGGATTGTCCATAAAAAAATACATTGTGTGGTTTTCTTCTAACTTGTTGGATAGAGCTGCTTTAACATTTCATTTCCGGATAAATCAGACCTATGTTTATGCTTGCGCACATACATCAGTTATTATGCCCCCAGCCTGGTCACATGGTTTGAACGGGTACTTGGCTTGGGGCCTCAAAGCTCAAAAATCCATGCTACCCAAGGGTGGGCACAAATGCTCCGGTGCCCATTGTTTTGCCACATAAAGTAGAGGTGTCCATAGTCGCAAACGAACTGACGGCGGTGTCCAGAGTCGAAAATGACATGACTGTGGTGCCCATGTTTTCCGTTGTTCGAGCAAAAACAGAAAAAAACGACAAATGTACCCACGTCTTTGAAGACAGACTTCACCGACTTCGAGGGGGAAGTAGGCGACGCTACCATTGGCATCGCTGATGTCAAAAGTAACCTTGTCGCGAGTTTTAGAGGTCGCAAATACGAACTCCAAAACTCGCAACAGGGTGTGCCGCATCTTGCAACCCTCCCCTCCCATATCCGACAAACCCCCTAGTTACACTGGGGGGGTTGGGTTATACTGTTTTACTTGTCCGGGCATCTGCCGGGCTCCGTGGTAGCGGGACCCGGCAGATTCCTTTTCTTCTATCACCCGTACGCCGCATCTCGCAAACCCACCCTAATATCCGACAACCCCCCTACTTACACTAGGGGGTTCGTGTTTGTATTTTCTTACTTGCCCGGGCACCTGCTGGGCCCCGCGGTAGCGGGCCCGGCAGATACCCTTTTATCTATCACAACATGCGTGAAATCCTACAAACCCTCCCAAACCAGCGACAAAACCCCTAGTTTAAATGGGTGGTTTGGCAGGGGGGCGAAGCTCAAAGTCAAAATCCATGTCAAATGTCTTGTATACATGTATATCAGCCGTGCCCGTTTTCGCTCACAAAAAGAAAAACATGGGCACCGCTCTCATGTCGTTTTTTACTATGGACACCGTCGTCTTTCCGTTTTTGACTCTAGACACCGCTGTCGGTTCGTTTCCAACAATGGACACCGCTGCTTTATCTGCCAAAATGATGGGTATGTTACTACTCAGTCCCCCAAGGATTGTAGCTGCCATACACGAGTTGAAACACAACCACTTCACATCCGGCACTTAAAAAAAGGCCATATGCAACTCGCTCGCCATCCTCTATGAGCAATATGCATCACCGATCTATGATGGCGAGGAGGGTCATGGTCGCTCGATCACGACCCTTGCTCCATCCCAAGATCACGATCGAGCAACCACCCCCTCTTTTTGACGCAGCAATCCCCATTGTGATTTAATGTTTTCTATGTTTTGTGCGGTGAGAGCCCGTGCAAAACATTGAAACTAAATTGAAATGGGGGTTTGAGCATCAGAAAAGTGGGGTGGTCTTTCGATCTTGATCGAATGAATACGCCTTTTTCATGATTCCATTTTTCTCTCACCACGAGCAAACCTACTCCTTACTTTGCATGAAAAAAAACCTTTAACCACTTCCCCAAATCATTATTGGGGTTTAGTGTCTACTTTTTGCTCTGGCACCAGCTTGGCCTCGTAGTATCAGGGCCCAACATGTTCCCATTCAATGCATGGGGGGTCTCTCACCCCCATGTGAACCCAACACAAACGGCCTCTTTGAACAGTCACAAATCCCCCATGGAAGAGGTTTTGACTGTGCAACGGAAATGAAGACCTCAACACTTTGACGCCACTTGCATGTGTCATTAAGATCGCGATCACATCAGTCTTTTCTTGATATGTCATTGATTTTTTACGACCCGTGGACATGGCGCCTTGAAAGAACAAATCTGTGGACATGGGATTGTCAATCTCATAGTCATGGATATGGCGCCTTCATTGAGCGCATTCGTGGATATGGGGTTGAACCCCCGGCAGGCTTGTGGGGGGGGGGGGGGGGGGGGGGGGGGGG
>SZWC01000085.1:459818-502931 GCA_023375785.1 Penium margaritaceum
GACGGCGCACGCGGCAACGTCACCCAGGTGCAGTGACTGGCACCAGCTTGCAGCAGCAACAGCGGTAGCCGCAGGCAACGGCGGCGAGCAGTGGCAGCAGCAGCCGACAGCAGCTGCGTGCAGCAGCAGCAGCAGGCTGAAGTAGTAGCTCGCAACAGCCAGCAGCAGCAGTAGCTCGCAGCAACAGCTCGTAGCAGCAGCAACAGCAGTAGCGCGCAGCAGCAGCCCGCAGCAACAGTCCGCAGCAGCAGCTGGCAGCAGCCGCAGCACGCAGCACCTGCAACAGCGGGCAGCAGCAGCCGCAGCCAGCAGTTGCAGCAGCAGCGTGCTGCACCAGCTACGGGCTGCAGCAGCCGCAGCCAGCAGCCGCAGCCCGTAGCCGCAGCCCGTAGCCGCAGCAGCGAGCCGCAGCAGCGAGCTGCTGCTAGCAGCAGCCAGCCGCGGCTACTGCTGCTCGCAGCTCGCCGTAAGCGAGCAGCGAGCAGCAGCTCGCTGCTGCCTGCGAGCAGCAGCCCGCTGCTCGCAGCAGACAGCGGGCTGCTGCCCGCTTTGACAGAAAAAAAAAACCCCATCCCGCAGCCCGCAGCAGCAGCCTGCTGCTGTAGCCCGCAGCAGCAGCGAATAGCAGCTGCAGCCCGCAGCAGCTACAACAGCGTGCAGCAGCAGCAGCAAGCCGCAGCAGCCTCAGCAGCTGAGCGACTCGCAGCAGCCGCTGCTGCAGCTGCAACTGCAGCCACAGCAACGGAAGCCGTAGTAGCAGCCGCAGCCGCAGCAGCTTCGGCAGCAGCTACAGCCACAGCAACAGCAGTAGCAGCAGCAGTAGCAGCTGCTGCAGCAGCCGCAGCAGCTGCTGCAGTAGCACCTGTATCAGCCGCAGCGGCAGCAGCACCAACAGCCGCAGCAGCAATAGCAGTAGCAGCAGCAGCGGCAACAGCAGCAGCTGCATCGTCTGCAGCAGCACCATCAGCAGCAACAGCGACGGCCCCAACGACCCCCACTACTGACGTCAGCATCCCGCTGCTGACGTCACTGCTGACGTCACTGCTGACGTCATCAACAAAGAAGAAAAAAAAAGGGGGGGGAGAAAGGGAAGGGGGAAAACCCAAGGGGTGGGTAGAACTCCCACCACCCCTGCTGTTATCAGGAAAGACAAAAAAAAAAAACAAAACAAGGGACACCACACCATGGAAGGTAGCCCAAGTGGGGAGGGGTCCTCCTCTGTTGGGGGGACCCCTACCCCTCCTTTCTTGCAGCGCCTGCAGCAGCAGCAGCAGCAGTAGCAGTAGCAGCAGCTGCAGCAGCAGCAGCAGCAGCAGCAGCAGCAGCCGTCGCCGCCGCTGCAGCAGCAGCAGCAGCAGCCACAACAGTTGCAGCCCACTGGTGTCGTCGGCGGCAATCCTGACCCCCTCGCTGCTCTTCAGCAACAACTCGCCGCCTTGACGCAGCAGCTTGCAGCGCTACAGCCCGTAGTCGCTCGGACTACCATTAGTGGTCTACCATCGTTCGTCCCTCCAGGGCACGCCAGCCGAGCTGTGTCTGCTGCCACGTACTACCGGGCACAGCAGCAGACTCAGCGCCAGCGGCAGACAGTCACTTCCGTCCTTGGCCCGACTCCGGGTGCCGGCCGCAGGCAGAAGGACTTTGAGACGCCGCCGCCGCCGCTTCAGGCCGGCGAGCAGTTCCGGAGCTGGGAGCTCAACTTCCTGATTTGGGCGCAAGGTGAGGGCCTATGGGCATACTACACCCTCCCTTACGACTCCACCCAGGCCGACCGGTTGTATGACGCTGGTCGCGCCGTCCGTGCCCTTGTCCCAGTCGCCCCTCCAGCTTCCCGCCTGGCCTTAGAGCCTTTCCTCGACGACGTCACGGCTGGCGACATCCCAGACCCTGCAGCCGCCTGGCACGTCCTCACCAGGCCCCATCGCCTGTCCAGCGACGCTGAGATCAGCCGTCTACTCCGGGAGTTCAACTCCCTGCACATGGGGGAGACCGAGACGGTCACTGCCTACTGGCAGCAGGCGGAGGACATCCTCCGTCGTCTCGGCACATCTGCTCCGCCCCCTCTGTCCGCGCTCCTCACCATCAAGCGCGGCGCCACTAGCGACTACGCAGACGTCTTCGTACACTACCCCCAGGACGTCCTCTCCACCATGGCGACCCAAGGCACCCTCATGCCCTGGGCATACGAGCTCTTCCTCCGCATTGAGGAAGCTCGCCAGGAGTCCCAGCTCCATCGTACGGAGGCGCTTGCATCCCCTACCGTCGCCTTCCCTGCTGTCGCCGCCCCTGCCGTTGCCTCTGTGGCCGTTGCCTCCCCCGCCGCAGAAGCCTCATCGTCGTCGGGGAAGAAGAAGAAGAACCGGAATAAGAAAGGCAAGGGTCAGCCGCAGCAGCAGCAGCAGCAGTTGTCGACCGGGTCCAGCGGTGGTGGCTCGGTCTGCCACAACTGTGGTCAGTCCGGGCACGGGTGGTACACGTGCCCTCTCCCGACGGATGAGGCGCGCGTCATCGCTACCATGCGGCGCCAGCGGGAGCGCCGCCTCGCCTCTGCCGTCGTTGCCGCTGCTGGCCTGACCACTTTGACCTCGTCCAGCGGCTCTGCCACTCCGGCAGCTCCGCCTGTCCCGCAGACACCCGTGCCGCAGCAGTACTACCCGCAGTTGTCGGCGCCCCTGCTCCCTTCACCGGCGCAGCCCTCCTACTACCCGGGCTCCGGCGCCGTCACTCCGCACTCCGTCTACACTCCCGGGCCCTCCTCCCGTGAGCGTCAGCTGGAGCAGTTCATCGCTCTCCAGCTCGGCCTGCCTCGCCCTCCTCCCCTGGGAAGTGCGAGTTGAATCACCTCCTACTCTCCTGCCCAACCCTGCATGACTGAGATTGAGCTGCGGTCGTGTCCCGTTTCCTCGTCTGTCTCGTCATCGCCCGTGGTCTCCTCCGCCCCTCTCCTTGATGATGTTGCTTGGCTTGACGATTGGCAGTCCCGTTTCGCGCCTCCGTCCACCGTGTCTGCGTCCCTCGCCTGCTGCCATGTGACCGTTAGTGATCTAGCGACCCCGGTCCAGGACCCTGCTGAGACCTGGATCATCGACTCCGGGGCCACGCATCACATGACGGCCTCTCGTGAGGCCTTCAGTATGCTCGGTCCCGTCAGCGATTTCTCCGGTGTTCGGACGGGCTCCGGACAGGTGTTACCTGTCCGTGGTGTTGGCGTCGTTCGTTTTCGTGGTCGTGCCGGTGACGTCTTTCTGACCGATGTCCTCTTCGTCCCTGGTCTCGAGCTCAGCCTCTTGTCCGTGACTGCCCTTGACCGCATGAGCATGGATGTTGTGCACTCGCGTGGTGTTGGCACTATGTCGTTGCGTCCGTCTGGTCTTGTCGTTCTGCACGCCACCGCCCATGGCAACCTGTGGCATGTTCCTCGTCTCTCCTCTTCTTCTCCCGTCTCCTCCTCGTCGGCCGCCACAGGCCGTGTGCTCGTCACCAGCATGCTTTCTCCTCAGCACACCCTTCTCTTGCACCGCCGCCTCTGCCACGTCCACTCTGCCGCTGTGGACAGCATGCTTCGCACCCAGCCTACCTCGGTCCTTAACCTGGAGACTTTCCCTCTCCCGTGCCCCACAGAGTGCATTGACTGCGCTCACAGGAAGATGCACCGGTCCACGTACCCCTTGTCTGCCTCCCGTGCATCCGCCCCTCTCGACCTTGTCCACTCGGATGTCATGGGCCCTCTCCCCATCGAGTCGGTCGGCGAGCATGGCCGCTATGTCCTCACCCTCACGGACGACTACTCTCGCTATCGCTGGGTCTTCTGTCTTAGGCAGAAGAGCGATGTTGCCCGGGCTATCTAGGATTGGCTTGTCCTTGCAGAGCGCGCGTGTGGCCGCTCCCTTCGCCGCTTCCGCTCCGATCGCGGTGGCGAGTACATGGGTGAGGCCACGACTTTCCTCGCTTCCCGCGGGATCCACCACGAGACTTCGGCACCCTACACACCCCCCCAGAATGGTGTCTCCGAGCGGTGGAACCGGACCATGGCCGACGCCGTCCGCACCATGCGTGTCGAGTCCGGTCTCTCCGAGGGCTTCTACTTTGAAGCCATGGCCTACATGACCTGGGTCTGGAACCGGATTCCCCACGGTCTCCTTCCCCGTCAGTCCACGCCGTACCAGCATTGGTGCGGTGAGCGCGCTGACCTCCGTCCTGCTCGCGTCTGGGGTTGTGTCGCCATTGTCTGGCTGCCCGCCCCACAGCAGGGCGGCAAGCTCGCCCCCCGCGGCCGTCCCTGCACCTTCCTCGGTGTCTCTCGTCAGTCCAAGGCCTGGCGCTTCTGGGACCCCTCCCGGCACTGCATCGTCGAGTCCCGTGATGCCCTCTTCTTCGAGGACTTGTTTCCTCGCGATCTCATTCGCTCCGGCTCGTCTGTGTCTATCCCGTCGCGTGGGGGAGTGGTGAGTCCGTCCTCCGTCCTACCGCGTCCGGGTGACACATTCTTCGGTCCCTCTGAGCCGGCTGCCCAGTCGCGTCCGCTGGTCCCTCCGGGCCGGCTGCCCCAGTCGCGTCCGCCGGTCCCTCCGGGCCAGCTGCCCCAGTCGCGTCCGCTGGTCCCCCCGGGCCAGCTGCCCCAGTCGCGTCTGCCGGTCCCTCCGGGCCAGCTGCCCCAGACGCGTCCTCTCGTTCTCCCGGGCCAGCTGCCCCAGTCGCGTCTGCTGGTCCCTCCGGGCCAGCGTCCCCAGTCGCGTCCGCTGGTCCCTCCGGGCCAGCGTCCCCGGTCGCTTCCGCTGGTCCCTCCGGGCCAGCTGCCCCAGTCGCGTCCGCTGGTCCCTCCGGGCCTGCTTCCCCAGTCGCGTCTGCTGGTCCCCCCGAGCCAGCTTCCCCAGTCGCGTCCGCTGGTCCCTCCGGGCCAGCTGCCCCAGTCGCGTCTGCTGTTCCCTCCGGGCCAGCAGCCCCCGTCGTGTCCGCTGATCTCTCTGGGCCGACAACCCCAGTCGCCTCCACTGGCCCATCAGACTCAGCGCCGTCGCACGCCTTGCCACGCTACACACGTGGCCTCGGCGGCAGCCTCCGACCCAGGCCGTCGGTGAGCGTGCAGACCGTCCCACCGCGCTCGGTAGCGTCTCGACCCCTTGTGGCTCCCCGTGCCTCCTCCACTCCCACGATCGTGAGTGGGGACCCTGGCACCAAGGCCCTGGGCCTGACCACATCGGCCATAATCGCAGATCTGCACCCGAGCTCCGCATTGGGCTATGCCATGCTCCATCACGAGCATCGGCACGCTGTCGTGGCTGCCCTGGCGCGCATCCCACCTGGGGAGCGAGAGGCACACGCTCTCTCAGTCCGCTACACAGCACGTCCGGAAGACCCAGCCACCTTGCGCGAGGCACGAGCCTCTCCTGAGGCCGCACACTGGGACGCTGCTTACGCCGATGAGCTAGCTGCTATCCGACAGCACCACGTGTATGACCTCGTCGACCTTCCTCCATGTCGGAAGGCCATCGGCGCCAAGTGGGTCTTTCGGCGCAAGTGGAAACCCGACGGGTCCTTGGACAAGTACAAGGCCCGCCTCACTGCAAAGGGGTTTGCCCAGGTCCCTGGGGTTGACTATGACCAGATCTTCGCCCCAGTTGGCCGGTTCTCCACCAGCCGGGCTCTCTTCAACCTGGTCACCCAGCATGGGTGGGAGCTGCATCAGATGGATGTGAGCAACGCCTTTCTCCATGGTTCACTGGAGGGTGAGGAGCTTTACATGGTGCAGCCACCAGGCTTCGACGATGGCACCGGGAGAGTGTGGCGACTGCGTAAGGGCCTCTATGGCCGGAAGCAGTCGCCTCGGTGCTGGAACCAGGAGATCAGCAGCACGCTCCTTCGTGGTGGGCTCCAGCGCAGCACCGCGGACCCTGCACTGTTTGTCAGTCCGCGAGGCCAGACCTTCGCTATTGTTTTGGTGTACGTCGACGACCTACTCGTTGCGTCGCCAGACACGGCCGCCATCCAGCGCGTCAAGGACCTGCTGCACGCCACCTACCAGATGAAGGATCTCGGGTCTGCCCGAGTCTTCCTGGGCATGGAGCTCGAGCATGATCGCTCCCAGGGCATCCTCCATGTCCATCAGGCTGCTTATGTGTAGACTCTGTCCACTCGCTTCGCCGAGGACCTGCCACTCGTGCCGAGCGCATCCTCACCCATGTCGCCCGATGGCCAGGTGAAGTTGAAGAGTCCTGACCCAGCTGTTCTGGGGGAGCCAGTTGACGTGACCACATACCTGCGAGTCATCGGGTCACTGATGTTCCTAGCAACGACGACACGTCCAGACATCGCGTTCGCCGTCAACCTCCTGGTCCAGTTTTCTCAGGAGCCGCGTTACCTCCACTACGAGGCCGCGATCCGAGTACTGCGCTATGTCATCTCGACTCCTCGGCGAGGTCTCATGTTCCGCCGTCAACCATCTGTTGTCGCAATGGGCTACACCGACAGCGACTGGGCCGGCAGTCCGGACGATAAGAGTCGCACAGGTTGGATCTTTCTGATTGGCGGCATGGCTGTGTCCTGGCGCAGTGGCAAGCAGGGGTGCATTGCACACAGCACTGCTGAGGCTGAGTACGTGGCTCTTGGATCAGGCGCGTGTGAAAGTGTGTGGTTGCGTCGTCTGTTGTCCGAGTTGCGTCAGTCCGTCCCATCCATCACGTTGCATTGTGACAATGAGAGTGCCATGGCCATCGCCGACAATGACGGCATGCATCACACACGCACAAAGCACATCAACGTTGAGTATCACTATGTGCGTTCATTGTTGCATGACGGCAGCATCAGCATTGTGTGGGTTGAGACAGCATGGCACTTGGCTGACTTCCTGACCAAGGTATTGAAGCACGACTCGTTCAAGAAGGCTGTGAGTTCAGTCGGCGTACGTCCTTGAGTGGCTCTCTCTTTATCTCTGCCTGCGTCTCTGCATGCCCTGGGGGAGTCTGGATGTTGACCGTGTCCCTGTCCACCCATGTGCACTACGCCTGTGAGTCATGGGGGAGTGTTGGTTTTTTCGCATCTCTCATTGTGCTCTGTTGTGTCCTCCCGGCTTGTGTACATCGGCGTGCAGATGAATGACGGCGAGACTCGACGCTGATGGAGTGTCGTCCGGTGGAGCCGACGCACGCTGAGGTCTTCTCGCAGTTTGTTGGAGCCTCCTCTCTCCGGCGACGTGCTCAGCTCCATCGGCAGGCCTCCTCGGCGGTCGTGCTGCCGGCGGTCATTGACACCGCAGTTGCTGCTTGCATGCGTCCAGCGCGTCCCATCGCGTCTGCATCGTCATGCACTGCCTAGGGTCCCAGTTGCATGTTGCATGGCCCTGTTTGGCAGCATAAACCATTGTGGGCACTATCTGGGTTTAGGCTGCCATAACTCCTCACTACTATTTTTCTAGCAGATTCTGACCGCACGGCTGCATTCGCAGTGTCAGTATTATGGTATTGTCCAGTTTTCAGGCAAAACGGACAACGCCCGGGTTTCGGGCTGTCGGCTGCCTGGCAGGCCTCACCGAGAAAACCTGCCAGCCTGAACTGAGATATTTTTTTATTGGCTGATGAACTGAGTAACAAGCTCTACAGAGCTGGGGGGGGCCTAGAACTTGGAGGGGTCTCCCATTGTTGTTCATTCTTCATTCCTAATCAGTCACTTATAGTTTTCAGCTGCTTTCTGACGCTAACACTGGCGCGCGCATTTCTGAGTAACAAACCCAGAGCTTCCAGACTTAGACTCTAGAGCAGCAGACTGAGGGGGCAGCTGATTTAAGCAACTAGCGTGGAAGCCCGCACGCAGCATCAACAACGATGTTGCCCCAACCTGCTGCCTAGGCATTTCCTTTTTCTGCAAATGCTATCAAAGCATTTTGACACTTTGCCTTGTGTCTCCTAGCCAGACCGTTGCCGTTGTGTGTACGACTTGTGACTGTCGTCATCGTCTGACCAGGCACTGACGCCTAGTCAGCGGCTGTGTCGCTAGGAAGCTTCCACGCATCTTCTCCTGGAATAATAGCAGTAAGACTTTCTCGTCGAGCTGCGCAGCAGAGACGTTGCAAAGCAACAGCGTCATTGCTACAGCCGTCCAGTGAGGGTCACTGCTACAGCGGAGCCATGTCAGCGCTCACTATGGACCTGGATGTCAAACTGGTCGGAACCATACCTTCTGCACAGCAGAGTGTACACCAAGGAGAGCTGCAGGACAGGACCCGCCACTTTTCGATCCTTTGGATGACGGCCATAGTACGCCAGGAATGGATATGACACCCATGGGAGGGACATTCGAGTGCTTCCGGAGCGTCTCCGCCAGCTTCAGCACGTCTCGGTTCTTTGTTCTTGGAGATCAGACCCTCGCTTGATCCCTACCTCGGCGACTTTCCTCGCCCCGGTTTCTTTCCCATCCCTCGTTTCTACCAGCCTGTGGTTGCTCTCCCTACGGAGCGGCAACTCAAGAACTTCAAGACACCGCCACCGCGCAATGTCAGCGAGGACGCCTTTTTACTACTGGGAGACTCTCTTCCGGGTATGGGCCACCTCAGAGGAGGTACGGCCCTAATATCACAGTCCGTACCAGGTTACCGACCGCGCTCAGGTACAAACAGCGGCTCAGGCGATGCGCAGACTCCTTTACGCCACGCCGCGCGATACTGCCGTGGATTTTCGCCCTTTCCTTGGAAAGGCCAGCACGGGCGTGGGTGCTGACTCGCGTGGGGACTGGAACTTGGCACTGTCTCTGCTTGCTGTAAAGACGCACGCCACCTGCACGGCTCACATTGCCACATTCCATTCCCTTCGTTACGGACCTGTCGAGTCCGCAGCTGATTACTGGAGGCGTGCCATGTGCCTTGGGACTTCACGAGGTACACAACTCTGGGCGCTTCGCACCCTCATGATTGGAGTCCATCTTCTCGGGGTACAGCGACGCCGTGCTCGAGCCCTTCTCCACCTCCCTTCAGCTTCTTCCTTTGGCACATCAGCTCTACCTCTAGGTGGCTTCCGCCTGGGAGGAAGCCGTGGCCCATTAGGAGAGTTCGCTTGCTCCAGCAGTCGTCTCGTCGCCACTGACACCCCTCTTGCAGACCATTTCTCAATCCTCTTGCACACCCTCCTCTTCCCCTTCCACCCCGGCTATGTCGACTCAGATGCAGGGTAAAACAGCCATGGCACAGGGGAAGAAGGGCAAGAAGATGTGTGGTTCGGGCCAGCAGCAGTCGTAAGAGTAGCGATCATCGGGCAGTAGCAATGGACGTACTGTCCACTGCTATAACTGTGGAGGCGCTCATCGCTTCACCGAGTGACAGTAGCCGCTTGACTGGGCGCGAATCACCCGCGATCTTGAGGCTACACATGCGCAACGGGCTGCGTCGAGCAGCACAGCCTCCGATCGTGCGGTGACCACGACTGTAGTAATTCTTCTTTCCTTTGGAGAGCAGTGACAACCCAGACCCACGTGATCGCACCATCGCCGAGCTTCGTCACCTTCTTGCGCTTTGCTTTCAGGGAGGTGTGAGTGTGTTGTCATACTTGAGTGGTTCATAGACTGTTTGTTTGTCTGTTCTCTTCGCGCGTGATGACTTGTGTGGGGGGGGCAGAGCTCGCATGTGATGACGACGAGCCTAACAGTTTTGATTGGATTCATGAGTTGTACCTCTGTGCCCTTCGCTGCTCCTCCTCACCTGTAGCTCAGCGCCCGTCTGAGGCCGAGGGTTCCATTGCCCGTTGTATAGTGACGTCCTCCAGTCATGATCCTGGTGGCACTTGGATCATCGATTATGTTGCCACTCATCACATGACATGTCGTCGTAGTGACTTCGTTGTTCTCCGTCCTGTTTCGTCTCTTCGTTCCGTTTGTACAGGCTTTGGTCAGTCCTTTCCGGTCCATGGTGTTGGGTTGTGTGCCTCGATGGTCCGTCTGGCTCCCTGTATCTTTCCGGGGTGCTTTTTCTCCCTGAGTTTGAGCTCAGTTTGCTTTCTGCCCGTGCCTGCACACTAATGGTACTCTTTGTGGAGCACTTTACAAACTCTGCAACTGTGACTGCTATTGATACTTATACCGTTGTTCTTCGTGCCTCTGTTGTGGATGATCTGTATCGTGTCGCTTGGATTTCCTCTCCTTCTGGCTCTCCCTCCCCCCTTACTTGTGTTTTTCTCACTAGCGCTCTGTCTCCTGAGCACCAGCGATTGGTGCATCGTCACTCGTATCATGTGGGCTCTGACACTGTGTGGAAGTACATTAGAACACAGCCTGCACTCGGTCTTGACGCGGCTTCTTTCGAGAAGCCGCCCAAGACCGATTGTCTCTTCTGCGCTCAAGGTAAGATACATCGTTGCACCTACCCTGACTCCCGTTCTCGCTTACTTTGTCCTCTCGAGTTAGTCCATGCGGACCTTCTCGGTCCCCTTCTTGTCGAGTCTATGTCCGATTGGGGTCGATACGTCATGACCCTGACTGATGACTTCACCTGGATGTAGTGGGTCTATAGCTCGCGCCAAGAGAGTGACGCCGCTCTTACGTTTCGCCTCTGGCTAGTGATGGCTGAGCGTCAGTCTCGCCACACGCTGCATACATTCCGCTCGGATCGCGGCAGCAAGTTTCTTGGCGAGATGGATAGTTTCTTCCCCGAGCACGGGGTTTTTCACAAGGTCTCAGCTCCTGCTACTCCTCAACAGAACGGTGTCTCTAAGCGCTAGAACCTCACCATGGACGGTTTGGTTTGGGCTATGCGGTCTGAGTGCGGTCTTCTGGAGTCCTTTGCATTTTAAGGATTTGCCTACGTATCGTGGGTCTGGAACAGCCTCCGCAGGGTCCCCTTCCGGGCCACGTCACACCATACGAGCTCTGGTTTGGCCACCGTGCTGACCTCTGTCTTGCTCGTGTCTGGGGATCCTTTGCTTGTGTGTGGTACACCGAGGACTAGCATGGGTCCAAGGTCTCGCCGCGAGGCCGCTTGTGTGCCTTTGTGGGCGTCTCCCCGTGGTCGAAGGCTTGGCGTTTCTGGGACCCCGCCCGTCCTTGCATTGTTGAGTCCCGAGATGCGCTCTTCTTTAAGTCTCTCACCTACCGTGATCTGACCTTGATCACGTCGCTGTCTATCACGCACGTTCCTACGTGTCAGGCTTCTCAAAAGATGGGGCCTGGGCCTGCGAGCACCTCTTGCCCCGTTGGTGTGTCCGTTTGAGCCCCCTCCACTTCTTTGTCTCCGACTCTTGATGACCCAGCAATCATCCCTGTCAGCCCAAAGACCTCTCCAGCACATGTGGCTTCTCCCCCTGTTCCCTCGCACCCCATAGGTACCCATGATTCTGTACCTGTGTCCACTAGTACTCCTGCCTTTCTGCTTGGTCCTGCCTTGAATCCTATTGTCACACCCAGCCATGTGTTTCCCACACACGCATCTCCTCACACTGCATCACGTGCTCCTTTGTCTCAGCCCTCACCACCTGTGGTTGTGCCTGTCTCTAAGCCTGAGGCTAGCCCCTCGAGCCCAGGTTACTCGTGTGAGCCCGACGGTCGTCTTCAACCATTGGTCTCAGGAGTCTAGCAAGTGTGAGGTCCCGTACCCACGTGCTCCACTCTGAGCATTGCGAGTGGTGATCCCGGCACAAAGGCCCTAGGCATGAGTGTTCGCATTGCTCACACAGAGGTACATCTAGCATGCCCCGTACGGCACGATCTCGTCACTCGCGAGTTTCATATCACTTGTGATACAATACCTGATCTTGTGGTCCTCAGACCCAGTACTAAGGGGTGTGCACTTGCCACTCAAAGCTCTCCCTCTGTGGTGTCTGATCCGCACACACTGAGGAAAGTTCTCTCATGAGATGATGCCGACGCTCGGCATGCCGCTTGTGAGGATGAGCTTCACGCCATCCCAGAGTACGCATTTTACGAGCTAGTCGACCTTCCACCTGGGAGGAAGGCTATTCACAATAAGTGGGTCTTTTCACAAGAAAGTGAAGCCGCACGGCTCACAGGAACGTCACAAGGCTCGTTTGTTCATCAAGGGGTACTCCTATTTCAAGGGCATTGATTACACTGAGATCTTTGCCCCTGTTGGCCGCATGACCTCAGCTTGTGCTTTGTTTGGTGTAGTAGCTCAGCATGACTTGGAACTGCACCAAATGGACGTGAACAATGCGTTCCTCCATGGCTCTCTGGATGAGGAGATTTACGTTGCTCAGTCACCAAGCTTTGAGGACAGTGACAAGGTGTGGCGCGTGCACAATTCCTTGTACGACATCAAGCACTCTCCTTGGTGTTGAAACCAGCAAATCACCAGCACTTGGACTCGTGCAGGATATGTACATAGCGAGGCAGATCCCTCCCTCTTTATGCGAAGGATCCTTGAGCGGTTCACCACCATCCTGATCTCTATGGACGACCTTCTAATCGAGTCTCCTTCCATGAAGGCCGTGAAGGAGGCCAAGGCGGTCCTCCAGACTTCCTATAGGATGAAGAATCTTGACCCCGCAGCATTGTTTCTTGGCATGGAGATCGTGCAAGACTGCAGACGTCGGACACTTCTATTGCATTACGCTTGATACGCACGTGCTGTGGGGGAGCGCTTCAGTGACCTCCTTGGCGCAACCCCCACAACCTCCACACCTCTCACACCTGACAGGCAGGATGTTGTAAAGGTGGACCATACCACACAGCTAGGGGAGACAATGGATATGATCTTGTATCTCCGCCTCATCGGATCTCTGATGTACCTAGCCACTACCACACGCCCCGACATCACCTTCGCCATCAGCCTCCTTGTACAGTTTTCGCAAGCTCCATGTGCTAGAGCCCTTCATGCGACTATGCGAGTGGTGCAGTACGTGGTCTCCACACCGTACCTTGGATTCTGCTTTCACCGGTAGTATTTGATGGTTCTTGAAGGCTACACCGACAGCGACTAGGCCTGGAGTCCAGATGGACGCGATCGCACCAGCTATGTGTTCATGCTTGGTGGTACCGTTGTCTCCTGGCGCAGCATGAAAGAGGGATGCATTACATATAGCTCATCAGAGGCAGAGAATAATGCTCCGGGTGCAGGGGCTGCTGAGACAATGTGGCTGCAACGCCTCTTCCTTGAGCTAGGTGAGTGAGTACCTGCCATTGTGCTTCGTTGCGACAACCAAAGTGCTCTTGCCATTGCGAAGAACTCTGGTGTCTTTTATGCCCGCACGAAGCACATTGCGGTGGAGCATCAATTTGTGGGTGATCTTGTGGAGAAACACGTGATCTCTTCCATTTGGGTTGGCATTGACATGCAGCGTGTAGACTTCTTGACGAAGGCACTACCACGCGAGAAATTTCTGCTGGCCATTTGTTCTTTTGGGCTTCACCCTTTGAATCAATGTGGTTGAGTGACGGGTGTGTCGGTGTCTGTGTCACGAATGTTTTTGCACTCGTTGTTGTACTCATTTCAGTGCTACACGTGCATGCGTACCATTGGGTCATGGGGGAGTGTTCTGCTTTGTGATGTTCCTGTCGAAATGTACAGTTTACTGTGACCACTCGGCCGTGTCCATGCCCGTGCAGATCCCTGATACGGACCCAGGTGGTACCGGTGCGTCGTCTGGTGGTGGACTACGAGCTTGGAGCTGACCGACGACCGTCCCAGAGCTCTGGATGCTGCCTGGGACCTCCTGCAGTTTTGCTGCAGCACGTAGGAGTTAATCGGTGGAGTGGCCTTGGGCCTGATTTGCATGTTTTTATATTTTGTGTCCACTGTTTGATGCCGGATGCATGCATGTGACCAGTCGTAGCGTCTGGCTTGTGATTTTGCACGTCTAGGTTCAGACGGTGTAATGTTCTGACATGTTTGCCCTGAGTTACGGCCAAAACAGTAGTTTTGGGTCGGTTTTAGGACAGACCTTGTGCTGCCGTGTGCGACACCCGTCGTGCGCCATGGTAGGTACTTATACCATGGGCCTGCCATTTTCCATCTATCTCTGCAAATGCTATTGAAGCATTCTGACGGTTTGACTTGTGTCTCCCAGTCAGACCCTTGCCGTTGTGTGTACGACTTGTGAATGGTGTCACCGTCTGACCTGGCACTAACGCCTAGTCATTGGCTGTGTTGCTAGGACGCTTCCACGCATCTTCTCTCTAAGTAGTCAGGAGGTTGAAGAGTCGGGGGGCATCTAAACTCACCTTGAGCAGTTTGACAGACCAAGATTAGGGTAATGAGTATGTATTGACAGAAGGGCGTAAATACACCGGTGCCCATCGTCTCGGTCGATAGATCCGCGGTGTCCATAGTCAAAAATGAACCAACGGCGGTGTCCATAGCTGAAGACGATGTGTGAGCTATGTCCATCGTCGAAAACGTAATGATAGCGGTACCCATGTTTTTCTTGGTATGAGCGAAAAATGAGTAACATGAGAATTGTTTCCACTATTCGCTCGAGGTATTCACCCGTGATGGACTTGCATGCTCTAAACAAACCTCGCATATTGACAGGCTGTCTTGACAGCCTGTGGTTCGTTTCGTCATTGACCGTTTTGTAGCGTGGAGTTCGTTGAAGCTGGAGCCATGCAATAAGACCGATTTCATTACACTGTACCTAACATTTGCGCATCGCATGGAAGAGGACAGTGCTATTGCCAATGAATACTCGCCGAGTGGACGTTGCTAACAGCAATGAGATATTGTCCATGGTGGAATTTGCCGGCGCAGTGTGCACCATCAACGGATGCCGGCGGCATGTGACGACGTCCACTCAAGGTCACGCAAACACGTTCAATTAGTAAATCAGATTTTTACAGGTTCGCACTCTGAACACGTACTAAGGTGTGTATTTAAGGTGCTTCCCCGTCAGTACACTGCGATGAGCTAACACCTACTGTCGAACTTTGAACAACACGTTGGGTCAACATGGACACCGACGTCCGTGCAAATGGCCCGGCACATCATGGATGGGGTAATTGAGTAGTGGACCCAGTAGCAGCTCACCGAGCATAGGTCGCATTGAAGGAGGAGTGGGACTAGTATGTAGCACGCAACCAAGAGTTGGGACATGAAGAACCATCATGAGCCCTACCTCCTGTGCCTCCGGAACACATGACTTGGAACTTAGGAGTGCCCATGCCAAGTAGCAGGCCGCCAAACTGTCCTGAGCCATAGGAGCCATGGACATGGACCGAGCCACCGAGTCCGTAGTGGGCATCCGAGTGTTACTTCATTGACTATTATGGGCATTCGATTATTGTTTGAGTGACAAGTATGGGCATTCGAGTGACATTTGAGTGACAATCATGGGCATTCGAAGTATTGTTTCATTGACAGTTATGGGCATTCGATCAATGACAAGTATGGCCATTCGAGTATGAATTCAGTGACAAGAATGGGCATTGAAGTGTTAATGATGTGACAAGTATGGGCATTCCAATACGATTTCAGAGACAAGTATGGACATCCGAGTATTATTCCAGGGACAAGTATGGGTATTCGAGTATTAGTATAGCCACAAGTATGGGCATTGGTGAATGAATTCAGGCCCAACTGTGTTCTTTTTATGTATAAAGGTACGCGGTTTCTGTTTCTTTCAATGCATGACCATAAGAGTCATTTGGAAGTGTTCTATTCACAAAGCCTCCATCTGCATGGGTACATTTGGTATCTATTGCATGGATATTGTAAGTCATTGTATCAATGGACACTATTGTAATGTTAGCAAAGAACTACATGTCTCCAAACAAACAGGAAGAAGCACTACTACCCAAAGCACTTTGGATCCAACCACTTCGGATCCAGGACACTGCACAATTGGAGCCACTGATACACCTCACATCAACATCCCTGCCATCCGTGATAGGATATTGCATCAAAGAAGATGTCCCCATCGGCATCATGCAAGTCGACCTTTTCGTCTTCTTCGTCTTCTTCTTCGTAGAAAACGTCTTCCCCGTGCCTGTCCCCTGATTCTGCTTCACTTATATAGGCATCCAGTGGAGATCCATCAATTTATGTCACTGTATAATGGCACATGCCTATACATCTCATAGTTGTTGGCTGCCACAAGTAGGAATACAGTGTCTGACACACCAATGTTGCACCAACTCCCGAGAGGAAGATCACGCTAAAGTCAAGTTGATCACATATAGTCACGTTTGAGGTTCCTTGTGCACGTGATTGGATAGAAGAGACATTTTATTGGAATGGAATGAAATGACCGTGTCAGAAGTCTATATGTACACATGCTTGATTTTTGCTTGTGATTGATTTTTACAAAATAGGAAATTGGATATCATTCATTGAAAAGTATTGAGAAATACACAACCTGAGAGGCATTAACCAGTAGAACTCGAACGGATACTGACTTATAAAAACTACCAACTCAACTACACCCAAACTGGAAACGAGTCGACTGCAGGAGTGCAGGCTGGAGCCACTTGTGATCTGGCCTGCACCTTCTCCCTAGGGACTGGTCTTCTATAAGCTCTACAAAGTGCACACATTGAAATGAGTTAGTGGGAGAAACACGACTTAGGACCATGTGTTAAAATCATTAATAAACATCAAGGCACAGTTGCGGGATTGCAATGGAAGACACTACAAGACACTCACTTAAAACAAACTCACCACATTCTGAAAGAACAGTTGATCCTATCCACCTCGGCATGGAAAGCCATCCGTACCTCCTCATGATCCTCTACACCATCGTGGCCGACTCCTTTATCGTCACTGGAGGCTGAGACGGGATCCACTACCTCCTGCCCCCCTCCTCCCCCTCCTCGCCCTCCTCCTCCACCCCCTCCTACCCCCCTTCCTCCTCCTCCCCCTCCTGCCTCTCCTCCTCCCCCTCCTGCCTCTCCTCATCCCCCTCCGCCTCCTCCCCCTCCCTCCTTGTCTGACTCTGCCTCCTCTTTAGTAGGAGGGGCATCCTCTGCCTCATCCTTGGAGTACCCCATGGCGTCCACGTTTGACCTGCACGACGCCCTCATGCGATGCTCTGCCTCTAGCTCTTTGATGCATGTGGCAACCATCTGCTATGGGGTTGGGACCTCCATGTTAGGACATACCCGATGCGCATGGCCTTGCTTACCACAGCGGGCACATATGTGTCGCTATTTCACCTTGGCGTACCTCTCCAATCTCACTGTGGCCGGACGCCCGCGCCCACAACGTGGGCTAGGCTACTTCCACTTTAGGATAGCCGGCTTCAAAAGCCTCACCTTGGGCAAGGAGAAAGGAGCGTTGTACGCCCGTTTGTAGCTGAGTTTGAGGTAGCCAAAGTCCACGTATGCCACAGGGATGAGGGAATTCTCGAGCACGAGACTAAAAGCATGCTGTAACGAGGTGTCCCTTTTTTCTGGCATACTCGGGGCCTCGTTCGAGTATTGGGGGCATGCAGGCCATTTTCCGATTTTTGGAAATCGTGCGAGCGGTCGCGCTCACCTCCGCTCGACCGCCGCTGCGAGGGGGAGGAGGAGGAGCGAGCAAACTCACGCCGGCGTGTGGAATACACAAGGGGCTGTTTTTCTCGCAGCTGCGAGCGCGCGTTCCAAACACGTAACCCAAGGGTTGTGCTGGCACCCTCGGCGAGTGGCGTATCGGTGACGCCACCCGCCGAGGGATTCTCCCCGACGGGAGCTCCGACGACGGACGCGGTCAACGGCTGCAGTAAAACCGGTGACTGCGACCGTGCGATGGTCGCAGTTCTCCGATGGCGTGCGCAACACGGCGACCGCACCCACCGCTGCAAGACATACGCGACCAACGGGGCGGCTCGCCGAAAGACAGAAGGGACCGTCGATCTGGACGATCGACGGCCTGGAACTTCTTGCACTAGGCATTAGGTGCAAGTAGAGCACCACGTTCAGGTGCAAGCAGAGCACCGAGTTTAGGTGCAAGTAGCTTGTCATAGCAAGCTAGGAAAGCAATAAACTGAGGCCTGGGCTAGCCAGCCGGACAGTATAAATACCCTGTACTCAGTTCAATCTAAACAACCTGTATTTTCCAGCTCTGGCTTCCAGAAATCTCCAAGTCTATCTTTCCGCTGCGACAGTACTCTCCACACACAAAGGCTAAATCTCCAGAGAGCACCCACTCTCATATCTGGTATCAGAGCCAGAGCCACACGTTGGGCGGAAGCGCTGCCGGAGCTCGCGAAATTTTAAGGAGCAAAGGCACGGACTACGCCGGACAACGTCGAGGCTGATCGACAAGGAGATTGCTAGACCAGACTTTGAATCCAACACACGAGCCAACCTCTGGAAAAAAATGTACATTTCCAGAGCATCCACACGGTCTACCGTGCGCGCGCGGGAGACATGTGACTCCCACGCACTTCGAAGACCTCAGATTTTCGTCCTGGACTGCCGAATTGATGCCAGAAGATTTTTCGATTGCTGCCAAAACGCTGCCATTTTTTTTTAAGGATCTCCAGTGGCTAAAATCTATCTAGAGCCATGGAGCAGGCCCTACAGCAGATCGTAGAGCAGCTGGGAGCCCTCAAGCTGGAGAACAAGCGACTCAATGGGCAGATGGCTGACCTGCGGGACAGGACTAACGCTGGACAGGTTCGGGCGGCCCGGTCAAGGAGTCTGCCGAGACCAAAGCCAAAGGCTCCGGAAGCTTTCAATCCCTTTGTCAAGGGAGCGAGCGTTCGGACTTGGTTGTTCGCGATGAACAGCTACTTTGGGGCTCTGGGTCACCCTCCAGGGGACGATGCTGTGCATGTGTCATTCGCGGTAACACTGCTACGCGGAGCAGCATTGGAGTGGTGGAGGCAGCTGAATATGCTGGCCACTCGAGGTGGAGGTGGGAACGCAGCTGTGTAACATGCCGTGTTGTAGCAGCCAGGCGCGGGGCAAGCTGAAGCGCGCGTGCCGACGACATGGGAGCAGTTCGAGCAAGCCATCAGAGATCGATTTGATCTCGTGAACGCCTCCATGGTCGCACGCAACAAGCTGAAGCAGCTAAAGCAGATCGGCTCGGTGCAGGAGTACACACGCCATTTCTTAGCGTTGTGCTCGGAGATCGACGACATGAGCGAGCCGGAGATGGCAGACAAGTACCATGACGGATTGAAGGCAGAAATTCAGCGCACGCTGGCACTAAGTGGCATCACGGAGTTCCAGGCGATGGTAGCCACTGCTGAGCGCATTGACGCGCTACGCTACCATCGAGGGGGTTTCCGTGAGAAGAAAGAGAATTTTCAGCGTCGAGCACAGCACCAACAAGCTGACCCCATGGAGATCGACGCAGTGCAAGGGGGCCGGCAGTAGAGCAAGCCGCGTGGTGGGAACTGTTGGATCTGCGGCAAGCCTGGGCACCACAAGAAGGACTGCAAGAAGAAGCAGCAGGGAAACGGCAACCAGCAGTGAGTGGCGGGCGGCCATTGACTGGGAAAGCGTCGTCCGCATCAGCGAACACCAGCCCCAAAAGTCTTTCGACAACAAGGGAGCTGCCAAGTGTATTGCTGCGGAGCGAAGGAAGCGGGAGCGTTCCGGGGATCCTCTGAAAGCCGAAATTTAATCGGCTGGTCCTGCGGACGGCGAGGGGCGCCAGACTCGCCGGCAGATTAAAGCATTGTTGGATTGCGGCGCGTCGCACTCATTCTTCAGTGACGAGCTTGCAATGAGGTTGGGGCTTACACGGCTACCTGGGAAGCCAACTACGGCCAAGTTGGTGCAAGGGGCGCTGAAGTGCGGACCGCCTTTGAAGCTTCTGAGGATCCGTCTGGGCAAGCTGTCAAGCGATGTGAACTTTTGCACGTGCCCAATGGATACCTATGACGTCATTTTGGGACGTGACTGGCTGCACCGGTGGAATCCTGCTGTGGATTGGGTGAGCAACCAGGTGAAAGTGAAGAAATGCGGAGAGCAAATCGTTTTGCCGTTGTGGACAGAGGAGAAGGACTCCACGGCAAGCAAGGTACCGCAGTTGAGTTACGTGCAGCTGAAGCGCTGTCAGCGCAAGGGGGAACAAGTGTACCTTGTGTGGGTGCGGCAGAAGGAAGCAGCTGCAAAGGTGGAAGTGCTGGCAGCAGAGACAAAGCAACAAGAGGGTGAGCAGCAAAAAGCACCTGCAACAGAGCTGTCGGAAGGCATTAAAGGAGTGTTGGACAGCCACAATGACGTGTTTCCTGCTGAGCTACCAAAGGGTTTACCACTGAAGCGGGACATCGACCACAATATTGATCTGGTTCCGAGAGCAACTCCAACCGTACGAGCTGCTTATCGCATGAGCGATAATGAACTGGGTGAACTGAAGAAGCACTTGGAGGACCTGACGGGGCAAGGGTTCATCAGACCATTGGTGTCACCTTATGTTGCACCGGTCCTCTTTGTGAAGAAAAAGACAGGGGAGTTGCGGATGTGCGTGGACTATCGCGCACTCAACAGCATAACGATCAAGAACCGGTACCCACTGCCAGGGGTCAAGGAGTTGTTTGACCAGCTTAGGGGAGCGCAGTTCTTGAGCAAGATTGACTTGCGCTCGGGGTACCATCAGATCCGGATTGCGGAGCAGGATGTGGAGAAGACGGCATTTCGAACGCGGTACGGCCATTTTGAGTACCTCGTGATGCCGTTTGGGTTGACCAACGCTCCTGCAACGTTCATGAGCCTCATGAACAGGATCTTCAACCCTCACTTGGACCAGTTCGTGGTGGTGTTCCTCGACGACATCCTCATCTCCTCCCGAACTTTGGAAGAGCATCAGCAACATCTTTGCTAAGTGTTGGAAATTCTTCGGAGAGAGAAGTTGTTTGCAAAGCTCTCCAAGTGCGAGTTCGAAAAAAGGGAGGTGGAGTTCCTTGGGCACATCGTCAGCGGCAAGGGTCTCCGTATGGACCCAGAAAAGGTGGAAGCAGTGAAGTAGTGGCCGACACCAAAGTGCGTGCGTGACATCCAGGTGTTCCTAGGGTTTGTCAACTACTACCAGAAATTCATCCGGGGGTACGCAGAAAAGTGTGCGCCGCTGACTCAGCTGTTGAAGAAGGATCACCAGTGAGAATGGGGCGATTAGGAGCAAAAGAGCTTCGAGGAGCTCAAGACTGCCATGTGTGACGCTCCGGTCCTGGTGCATCCAGATTCATCCAAGGAGTATGTCATGGCAACGGACGCAAGCGACTATGCCATTGGGGCGGTGTTGATGCAGGATCACGGGAAGGGGCCGCAGCTGATTGCGTATGCGTCTCGCAAGTTGCGAGGTGCGGAGCTGAACAACGCAATCCATGAAAAGGAGATGCTGGTGGTGATCCATGCGTTCAAGCACTGGAGGTGCTATCTTGAGTCGCGGCGCTGCGTGGTCTTCACGGACCATTATGCCCTTAAGTACCTGAAGACGCAGTCGAACCTCAGTCGCCAACAAACTCGCTGGATGGAGTTCTTGGAAGGAAGTTTTGACAACGAGATCCAGTACAAACCTAGGAAGGTGAACCCGACAGATCCTCTGTCGCGGAGGCCGGACTTGAGCCTCAATGCCATCTCAGTGCTGATGGGATCTCCAGTCATGCATAGCCTGTTCAAGCACGGCTATGGCGTGGACAGTGGGTTCACGGGTGGTGCGCTGAAAGACGCCACGTGGGATGGAGTGTATTAGGGAAGGGGGCAGGAGCGGAAAATTGTCGTGCAGGACTATGCCCCATTAAAGCAGTTATTGCTGAAGAAGGCGCATGACACCCACTACTCGGGTCACTTTGGCTTCGACAAGACACTGAAAGCCTTGACACGCCAATAATGGTGGTCGTCAATGCTGACTGATTACAAGAGGTTTGTGAGCAGCTGCGATGTGTCCCAACGCATCAAGGCACAGAGGACCAAGCCACCAGGGGAGCTGCAACCATTGCCTGTACCAGAGAGGCCATGGACAGACATCTCGCTTGACTTCATTGGCGGGTTGCCTGTGACGCAGCAAGGTAACAACACGGTGTTGGTGGTAGTGGACCAGTTCTCCAATATGGCACACTTCATCGCATGTCCTCAGAGTATCACAACTGCTGGGACAGCTCAACTCCTCCTCAGTCATGTCATCAAGCTGCATGGAGTGCCGCAGTCGGTGGTCTCAGATCGCGATCCACGCTTCACTTTGCGATTCTGGAGAGATATCACAGGGAAGCTGGGCACGTGCGTGCAACTGACCACGACATACCACCCACAGAGAGATGGGTAGACAGAGCGCAAGAACCAGACATTGGAGCAGATGCTGCAGAGCATGGTCCCACCGGATGGAGACGGTTGGGAGGAGAAGCTCGGAGTGGCAGAGTTCGTCTACAACTCAGCGGTGTCAGCATCCATAGGGAAGTCACCGTTTGAGGTGGTCTACGGCCACCAGCCACTGAGCCCAGCCGCCCTTGCTACGGCAACATCTCTTCCGGCTGTACAGCAGATTGCTGAAGGATTTGCCACCACTTGGGATGTGGTGCGGCAACGGCTATTGAAGGCACAGAAGCAGCAGAAGCGGTAGGCTGATAAGCATCGCTTTGCGGTGGAGTTCTAAGTGGGAGATCAGGTGATGCTGAACTCTGCTAACTTGCAACTGATGGGAGTTGGGAGTTCCGAGCTGAAACCGCGATGGGTGGGTCCGTTCCGCATTCTGGAGAAGCGGTCAGCCGTTTCATACAAGCTGGAGCTGCCAGCTCACTACACCATCTATCTGGTGTTCCACATCTCCCTGCTTCGTGCCTATCGCGACCCCAACACCTTCTTCCAGGGTTGCGCGACAGCTCCACCTCCTACTGTTCGGGTCGAAGGAAGTGAGGAGTTTGAGGTGGAGAAGATTCTGGCAGACCGCCAGAGGGGACGACGGCATGAGTTTCTGGTGTAGTGGAAGGGGTACCCGGCGGAGCATAACTCTTGGGAGCCAGAGGGCAACTTCCATGTCGGGGGTACCAACACTGTTCTCCAGGAGTATCTCAGGCACACCGGGACGTCGCGCCTCCGACGGAGGGGGGGGAATGTAACGAGGTGTCCCTTCATTCTGGCATACTCGGGGCCTCGTTCGAGTATTGGGAGCATGCAGGCCATTTTCCGATTTTCGAAAATCGTGCGAGCGGTCGCGCTCACCTCCGCTCGACTGTCACTGCGATGGGGAGGAGGAGGAGCGAGCAAACTCACGCCGACGTGTGGAATACGCCGGCGCAAGGGGCTGTTTTGCTCGCAGCTGCGAGCGCGTGTTCCAAACACACAACTCGAGGGTTGCGCTGGTGCCCTCGGCAAGTGGCGTATCGGTGACGCCACCCGCCAAGGGATTCTCCCCGATGGGAGCTCCGACGACGGACGCAGTCAACGGCTGCAGTAAAACCGATGACTGCGACCGTGCGATGGTCGCAGTTCTCCGGTGGCGTACGCAACACAGCGACCGCACCCACCGCCGCGAGACATATGCGACCAACGGGGCGGCTCGCCGAAAGACAGAAGGGACCATTGATCTGGACGATCGACGGCCGGGAACTTCTCGCACTAGGCATTAGGTGCAAGTAGAGCACCAGGTTCAGGTGCAAGCAGAGCACCGAGTTTAGGTGCAAGTAGCTTGTCGTAGCAAGCTAGGAAAGCAGTAGACTGAGGACTGGGCTAGCCAGCCGGATAGTATGAATACCCTGTACTCAGTTCAGTCTAAATAACCTGTATTTTCCAGCTCTGGCTTCCAGAAATCTCCAAGTCTATCTTTCCGCTTCGACAGTGCTCTCCACACACAAAGGCTAAATCTCCAGAGAGCACCCACTCTCACACATGCGGGCATGGCACCCCATACTCACGCTACCTGCCACACGAGCACTCTTTGGTGCTGATGTTGACGTCGTGTGGAGTGTCGTTTGGGTGCACTGTTGTGCCGCTTGTCCAAGGTCCAGTATCATCCCCATCCAGGTCCAAATAAACTCCCTCCCGTGGTCACGATTGTTTTTCACCTTCAGGTACAGTGCCGGCGCGACGCTGTCCTCAGCATCATGTGCCATCTTGTGGCGGATGTGCTAGAGCCTGTGCACAAACACGTAAAGGTTCAAGAAAGAGAAGTACGGGTATGTTTTCCGGAGCTCCACGAGCTTGCCGTTGAGGGACTCCATGGCATTGCTGATTGTGTGACCTCTGTGAGATACATGGCAGTAAAGCGTGCTCCATTGTTCCTTGGGGATGCCGGGCTCCCCATTACCACCCAGCAGGTAGTCCACAGCCCTTGAAACTGTCCGTCGCATCTCGGCCAGGTAGGCATCCCTATCCACCTGCATTGTCACGTGGGCGAGGTTCCACAACAAGGTTCTCGACCTGCCCTGGCACAGGGACTGCACGTTTTGCATGAGGTGCCATGTACACTAGGTATGCGTTGCACCGGGTAGTTTTGCCTCCACAACGTTGGCCAAGCCTTTCTCATGGTCTGAAATGACCGTGATTCCAACTTGTGCGGTGGTCGGGTAGGCTGTTGCCACAAGCTCGCTGAACCACGTATGGTTACTCTCGTCCTTTGTAGGCACCAAAGCGTAGGCCGCGGACATGGGGTTGTTGTTCGCATGGAATAACTGCATGATCAACAGTACTTGCTTCTGTCCATTCTTTAGGTGGGTACCATCCATGACGAGCACTCGCCAAGTGAACTCAAAACCTGTGCGACAGGCTCCAGGTGCAAAGAACACCTGGTCGAATGCGCCACTTTCCCGGTCCTTCTCAGCCTTCGCAATGGCCAGCGGGTCTACCTCCAAGAGTTGCATGAAACAGCTTGTTAGACATGATTATCCCAAAACAAAAAACATAATTGAGGCGTTAGAAGAGAACCATAAAAAGAAAAAGGGAAAAGTGAGGCATACCTCATCTACGTATCCAGGGAACATGCTCCACAAATGTGACTTTTTCCCGTACATCTTCTCCAGGCAGGCCTTCTTGGCGAGGTATAGGGTGGTGTAGAGTACCTTGGTGTTGCCGACCTTTGTTACAACTGCCTGCAGTGCCTTTGGTGTTGCCGACAGGTCCTTCGCAAAGGTGCTTTCGATGTGCCATGCCACCCACCGTGTCGAGCGCATTGGGTTACCCTGGCTAACTCCTGGGTCACAAAGGTGGCTATTAGTGAAGGACGTGATATTGAATGCTCCAGACTTCTTGCTGTACGCCGCACATACGACCCACGGGCATTTCTTCATGACGTACTACTTGCACCGCGCCACAAAACACGTGTGGCCGCTCTTCAGCCACCTCAGCGACATGCGGTTGTGAACCGCATACTCTTCCACGGCACCTTTGTATGCTGCCATGGCTTCAAAGGATGAACCAGCGGGGAATTCTACCTCAGCCCTCCGCTTCTTCGGGGTTGCAGGGTGTGGGGTCGGCTTGGCAATGTTGGGGGAGGTAGCCCTCGCCATAGCGTCGGCTGCCATTGCCTCATCTTTGGACCCGATGGGCAGGCCCTTGGTTGAGTGCACACGACCACCTACACACGACATCCTCTGGGGACCCTCAATTTCTTGACGTGGGACACCGTCCACTACAGTGCGTGGTGCATCGTGTCCTCATGAGGAGGAGTCTGGTGCATCAAGCAAGGCTCGTCTGTCACGTCGTCAATGCAGTCGTCAGGTGGGAACCACAAAGACATGACAGCTCCACCACCTCTGTGGTGTGTGTTCCTTGCCATCGGGAGATAACATGGGCACCTGGCTCTATAGAGCTTAGATGCCCCCATTCTTCTCCCATGCTCATTGCATGAGGCCTTCATGAGGGCGTACAACATCATCAACAATGAACGGCACCACAATGGCCAGCAAGCCGAGAACCCCCCACGACGCGCAACCCTCGATGCGGGAAAAGCATTTTCCCACCTTAGGTTTGACAGCAGCCGCGGGAAGCACATGGTAGCCCTCCGTCATGGGAGATACATTGTGACTTGGGAAACTGGCAGAACGTGCAACAAGACAGGCTGTCAAAACCAGATAGGAAACTACGCAAACATGGAGACGCATTCCAGGAGGATCATTTTGCAATCTAGTAAACTTCGAGGATATGTCGATCAATGCAATCACATGACGCAATCAGCCATACGGTGTACAGAGTTTACCTGCGAGCTGAATCCTTACAATATCATATGTAATACCACCCTGAACAAGGCGTCGGAGCCCAAGCAAAACATGTCAATTTCATTCCATATTACGCTCACATCGTCCAACAATGCAGTAGCAAGTTGTGTCATCATCCATGTTTCAATCCATCTCGAATCTGTTAAAACCATGAAACATATGTCAAGCGTGCCCACGACGGACACTAATTGGGGGCACAATTGTCATGTCGGTTTTCACTATGGACACTGTTGTCTTTTGTTTTCCGACCATGGACATCCCTGACATATCGGTTTCGACATTGGACACCACCGTCGGTTCATTTTCAAATATGGACACCGATGATCTACCGACCGAAGCGATGGGTATATTATTACTCCGTCCTTGAGGGAATGTGATGACCCTCTTCGGTGCTGTCTGTGTGAGAGAGAACACGGTGTGTGTTAAAGGGGGAGAGACGGTACTACGTTCTGTTGAGAGACGGCAAAGACATGCTTGAATAACATAAGAGTTAGTCAACAATGAGAAAGGGTGAGGGATTATCCCCTCCACCCTTGGTTTGGCTAGCGTACATGCAAACTGTGCAGCAGCTAATCCATTGCAAACTCCAGGAAAAGATATACGAGCCACCAAATAGAAACTGGACAAATCTCGGCAACAGTAAAAAGCACTCGGGTGGCCGAATGACGAACCAAAAGAAGAAGAAGAACTAAGCTGACAAAGAGAAAAAGTGACGGCCCTTGTGAACATGCCATCGGGAAAGCACCTATGTGCACATAGGGATGTACAAGATGAGGGAGAGACCACGAAGGTTGTCAGCGACTACTGTAGCCTGCCTCCATGTGGCTCGCGTCAAGTCCAGAGGTCACCACGAATGACATAACAACACCCCCCCATGACCCATGGACGCAAGACGCCATAAGCACACAAGGGGCACGGAAAGACAACAATGAGCGACAAGCAAGAGCAAGGAGCCACAACAGTGCGACAACTGGGGTGAAAGAGCAGGAAGAGACGGAGACACATCAATTGGGATCGGCACGGAGTGAGTGGAGACCAGCAGCATGCACAACCACCTTGAACTTTCCATTACAAAGCGCCTTGGGGAGAAATTCAGCACGATCCCGACGGGTGTCAATGCCAATCAGGCGTACATTATTACATGCAATGCGTTCACAGACAAAGTGATGTTTGATGTTGGTGTGTTTTGTGCAAGCGCGATGCATGCCATCGTGCTCTGCAACATGGCGAGTGCTTTCATTGTCGCAACGAAGCGTAATGCAGTGCATGGGCTTGCGTAGTTGCTACATGAGATGACACAAAAAAATGCTTTCACAGACACCCGCACGTAGAACGACATACTCAGCCTCTGTCGAAGTGCGCGCGACACAACCTTGTTTTCCGCTCTTATTGGAAACCACGGTGACGGCGATGAGGAAGATACAAACGGACCGGCTGTGTGCGTCATGATCCTGGGCCACTGTCTGTGTATCCATCAACGACGACAGAGGGTTGTGCACAAAAACACAATCCAAGAAGGGGTGTGGACATGGTATAACGGAAAACATGCAACGCTGCCTGAAGATGGGGGCAACGTGGGAACTAAGAGAAGTAGGACAAGAAGTTGACGGCAAATGCAGTGTCAGCACATGTGGTAGTGACAAGAAACATTAGAGACCTGATGACCTGGAGGTAGATTGTAACGTCTACCAGCTCCACCAAGCGCACAGGGTCAGCGGTCTTCAGAATTCGCTGCCCTGTAGGCGTTATGGGTGTAGATGCATGGGGAACATGAGCCAGGAGGTCGGCGAACCGCTCTCCCAGAGTACGGGCATACCCGGCATTATGCATGTTGATCATGCAACGTTGATGGTCGCGCTCAATCTCCATGCCCAAGAAGACACGGGCAGGGCCAAGATCCTTTATCTTGTATGCAAACTGGAGGAGGTCCTTCACGGTCTTGACAGCCTGTGGATCCGGTGAGGCGATGAGGACATCGTCCACATATACCAGGACGACAACGAATGGTGCCGGAGGGTCACTGACAAAGAGAGCGGTAGCCACTGCGCTCACGGATGGCAAAAATCATCCGTGATTGCTTCTCCAAGCTCCAAGCTCTAGCAGCAAGGAATTGCTTTAACCCGTACAACGGCTTGCGACGGTGCAAGACACAACAAATACCATCGTCAAAGCCAGGCGGCTGAGTAAGGAAGATATCCTCATGGAGGCATCCGTCCGTCCATTTGGTGCACTTCTCAATCATGCTGGACAACGTGGCTCAGCAGTGCCTTTGCGGTGGTGTACTTCCCCACGAGGGAAAACGTGGCATCGTAGTCGACGCCAGGCTCTTGAGAAAGCCCTTGGCAGTGAGGCGAGCATTGTAGCACTCAACCGTGCCGATGAGTTTACGCTTGCGCCTGAACACTCGACGTGCGGCAATGGCTTTTTGGCCAGGTGGGAGGTCCATTTAGTTGTTGACGCCATGCTCATTGATTGCATAAAGCTCCTCACGCATAGCTTGCTCCCAGTGAGAAACATCTTGGGGAGAACGGGCCTGGCGGATGGTGTCCGGATCAGGCGGAAGACTCGCATCGCCACTGGGAGTGAGTGCGGTGGTGACAGATGTGTGAGGCACAAAAAGACTAGACCCAGCGGCAGTGACAGCACGGAAGGTCTCGGCCGTGATCAGGGAATAGCCGACAGCTGAGTTGGGCTGGAAGACAACAACGGCCTGACCAAGTGCATCCAAGCTAGTGCCAAGAGCAAGCGGATTGGTGGAAGGGAACAAGGCCGGGCTTGACGAATGAGAAAACGCAGACCAGCCGGCAGAGGAGACACATCAAGAGGAGGACTGCAAGGGACGCAGGCGACCACCTGGAACCAGACTGTGCGGGGTAGGGATGTACAAGAGTGGAAGAGCGACATGATCTGCTGCAGAAGGAACCAACAAGGGATCAAAGTGAAGGGGAGAAGTGTGAGATGATGCACACAATGACGCAGGCAAGGACATAGAGGACGATGCTGGTGACAAAGGGGAGATAACACCAGGTAATTTCACGGACGGTGATGCAGGAGAAGATGAGGAGGAAGAGGTGGATGAAAACACAGGCAAGGAGGCAGACGACAATGTAGGTGTCAACAATGCAAGCAACAACGCAATGAGCGACATAGATGTAGGTACCGCGACGGACGCATGTGGGGGTGCAGGTGAGACGGGAGGAACATGGGAGCGAGAAGAGTCGCCAGAGGGCCAGCTAGCCCAAGAGCTGCCGACGACACGTGAGACTGGGGCAAGGGAGGGGACGCGATGAACAATGTCGTGAATGAACTTGCTCTGAGAGAAGAAATCCTCACAGGACTCAATGACACGATGACTCTCTAGATCCTAGAAACGCCATGCCTTGGACTGTGGCGAGACACCGATGAACGGGCATAGATGTCATCGCGGGTAGAGCTTCCCATCGCGCTGGTCCTCAGGGACCCAGACATCAGCAACACACCCCCAAACCTGCGCAAAGCGCAAATCAGCGTGACGTTGGTAGCATCGTTCGTGCACAGTGACATGGTATGGAAGGGGCCCATGAGAAACCCGGTTCATACCAAAGTCATATACTTCATGGCCTCATAAGTGAAGGCTTCAGACAGGCCAGAATCAACCAGCATGGTGCAAACCCTATCCACACGAGTGCGGTTCCATCGCTCAGAAACGCCATTTTACTAAGGGGTGTAGGGCACTGATGACTCAAACCGGACACCGACCGACGTAGTAAAACGCAGCTTGGGACCAATGAAGTCACCGCCACGATCAAAACAAAAAGCATGCAGCTTGGGTTGGCAGGAACGCTCTCCATCGACAAGCCAGAAATCAATCATGGGACCAACATCACTCTTGAGATGAAGGGGAAAGATCCAACGGAAGCAGGAATAGTCGTTAGTCAGAGAGAGAACGTAACGGCCACCATGGAGGAACTCAACTGGGAACGGTCCCATAACATCAGCATGGACAAGACCGAGAGGCTCATGGGTGCAAGACGTGGAAAGGGGAGTGATGCATTTTTCCTAATACACAATCCATACAACAGTGCATGGAGCGAAAAAGGTGGCAGCATCCTGACCTGTGGAAGACTGGTGGCGTAGCAGGCTATGAATTGCTGCAGTGCTCACATGGCAGAGGCGACGATGAAGCAAGCGGGTATGCTTAGTAGAAAGCGCAAGAGAAACATGGGTGTGAGCAGTGGCAACGATGGGCACGCTAGGTAAAAACACAGGCACACAATACAGTTTGTCACAACGAAGGCCATGGAGCACAATACGCATAGACGATTGTAAAAAAACAGAATCAACGGGATGAGACACGACATAGTCCATACCCTGATCATCGAGGGTAGTGACTGACATTAGGCTCACCTCAAGCATAGGAACATACGGCACATTGGTCAGCAAGTGGTCACCAGAGGGACCAAAGAACCATACAACACCAACGCCCTGGACAGGTAGCATCTACCGTGAACCAATACGGACAAGGTGGGCATCCTCGACAGGCCCCAATGACACGAACGTGCCACGCAACGATGTCATGTGGTGAGTGGCTCCAAAAGCAAGAATCTAGAAACCATGAGAAACACGAGCAGAGGACGAGACATGACAGGTAACTTTACGACGTGACAATGAAGGGGACATGTAGCATGGTGCCACTCCTCAATCCATGCATACCCCACGCTTGGTCCGCCCAACGACACTCCCCGAAGGGATCCATTCGACTCACAATGGTGACCCAGGGAGCCAACTGCCAAACTCACACCACAAGAGACATCGACTGGTCATGGCCGAGAGGGCACTGAGTGAGAAGCTAAGGATGACGGGAAGGTCAGATGGGAGGAGCCCGAGACAAATGCCAGAGGAGGAACCAGGACGACAGGTGAAGCGGATATGGCCAGCCACTGTGGCGGCGGGTAGTAGGCGAACGGTGGTCCATAAATGGTGGGATACGAGTGGGGCCGGCCCCAATGCCACTCAGGCGGTTGCACCACTGCCGCACCCATGCTGGGGCTTGGATAGTGGCAGATGAGGGAATGGTCTCCCACGGTGCGGGACAAACCTACACACCGATGTCTCGACCGTGAGGAGGAGAGGGTCTCCCTCCATGTTTGGGACAGGTCCCAACATATGGGGGTCTCGACCATAGAATGGGGGGGAGAATAAAAGAAAGATCAAGAATAAAATGACCTCAGAGAGAATCTCACAAAAGGTGGTCTCCCAAGACAACGTGACAAATCCCTATACGTCCGGGTCTCGATCGCGACTGTGCAAGGAGAGAAGAAAACAAGGAAAATTCCAAGAATGAATAAAAAGAGAGCAAGAGGCAGGTGTTGCACGCAAAGCGTGCATAGGGTTACATAGTATCCGAGCAAATGTATTCATATTGGTATCTCTTAAGAGGCTAAATAATTGCTCACAATTCGAACCACATAATGGAAGGTTTGCCATGAGAAATTAAATCACCCATGGAAACCAAAGCAGGCTGTAAATGGACTGCCAAACTGTCACCCGCATTCGTTCAATCTTTTTTTTTTGTTCACCCATTGTGTATAGTTTGGGCGAACTCTTCCTAAATTACATTAAGGTACGCTAGTCTTTTTCCAGCTTGTGTGGATGTAAAAGCAAAAAAAACAGAACAAAAAATTGAATGGATGCGCTTGATAGTATATTGTTATGTATAACAATTCACCAACATATTGAAGAAGAACCTCAAAAGGCATTTCTTCTCTTTTTTTTATGAGTATGGTTTTATCTGATGATTTTTTAACTTAAATGAGATTGATTGTTTTTGTGCTTTGAACATACTAGTTTCACACGTCTGTTAAGAAGTTCACTAAATAAAACATGATCTTTGACAAATTGGGATGAAATTTTAATGTTTCCTTTTGTTTTGAAGAATAAGATGACTTTTTTAAAGCATAATTAAGTTTATTTACCTTCTTGTATGACGGTGGTCGAATTTCTTTTCTTTCAGTTGCATTTTTACCCTGTATGAAGCCGGGTTCACAAGTCTGAATAGTTTAGCATGACGACCAGTTCCGTGAAACAGGACAGGGCCAGGCCAAGTAAGATTGACATAGGGGGGAAAAAACAATACTAAACTCCGCTCGCCAATGGACTGGAGGGCCTAAACGTACAGTCCTTACCCTGTTGTTCTGGCGTCGGACTGGTCATTCCGTACTATCCAGGGTCTTTCCGGACATCCAAGTCGATGTTCGTGATTGTTTTCTCCTTTGCCGACCTAGACTGGACGTCCGTGGACGTAAGGGGGCATGCATTCCTCATTCGCGGACGTCTAGGTAAGGTCGGCCGAGACGAAAAAAATCACGGACTTCGACCTCGAATTCCGGACAGACCGCGGATAGTACGGAATGAGCAGTCCGACGCTAGGATAAAATGGTACGGACTGTACGTTTAGGCCCTCCAGTCGCTCCCCCTTGGCCTTGCCCTGTGCTGTTTCACAGAACTGGTTGTAATGCTAAACTCTTGAGACTCGTGAACCAGGCTTCAAGCAGGGTCAAAATGCAATTGAAAGAAAAGAAATTCAACCACCGTCATACAATAAGGTAAATAAATCAAATTATGCCTATAATTACGTCATGTTATTTTTTTATAAAGTAAGGAAACATTCAAGATTCATCCAAATTTCTCAAATATAATGTTTTATGAAGCGAAGCTCATAATAAACATGTGAAACTAGGAGGTTCACAGTACAAGAAAAATCTAATATCATTTACATAAATTAATCATCAGATAAAACCATATTCATAAAAAATAGAAGAAAGACCTTTTAAGGTTCTCGTTCAATATGTTGGTGAATTTCTATTCATAATACTATACTTTCAAGCTGATTCGTTCATTTTTTGTTTGTTTTTTTCCGCTTTTACATCCACAAAAGATGGACAAAAAACTAGCGTAGCTTGATGTTGTTTTGGAAAGAGGTCGCCTAAACCATGCACAATGGGCGACAAAAAAAATTGTTTGAACGAATGCGGGTGACAGTTTGGTAGTCCATTTACAACCAGTTTTTGTTTCCATGCATGAGGTAAATTCTCATGGCAAACCTTCCATTATGTGGTCCACATGGCGGGAAATTATTTAGCCTCTTAAGAGTTACCAATATGAATAATTTTGCTTGGTTACTATGTAACCCTATGCACGCTTTGCGTGCAACACTTGCCTCTTGTTTTTGTTTTCTTGTTTCCTCCAGCGGAGCTGCTCCCACCGGTGGCACCTATTGCACCGACAACGAGCCTGCCGGTTGACGAGCTCGTCGACCGACAAGTTTGTCGATCGGAAAACTTGTAGGCCGGAAGCTACCAAGAAGCTTGTTCACAATAAGTAGCAGGCAACTTGCAACTTCCCAACAGCAAGGTGCCTCTGCTGTGCATGGCTACTGGATGCCGTAGCTATTGTGCATGACCGGTGCGACGTCAATGTTGTCACTACTGCTACAGCTATTGATGCTACCTAAGCTACGACTTCTACTCTTGCGTAGCTACTACGACTGCAGCTACGGCTGCTCCAGTAGTTACTACTCACTAGGCTACCGCTGCGCCTACTAAGGCTACTGATGTAGCTGCTGCTGTGGCTCCTGCTGCAGCTGCTAATGTTACCAAGGCTACAGCTGCTGTTGTAGTGGCAGCCTAAGACGCTGCCATTATAGTTGCTACTGCTTTCGCCCCGCGCGACTGCCAAATGCTGTCGTTGTTGTTGCTTCAGCCAATGTAGCTGTCTTGACTGCTAGTGCTACTACTGCGCAACTACTGTAGCCGCTGCTGTGGCTACTCCTGCGGCAAGTGCTGTGACTACTATTGATCCTACAGCTGCTGCATTTGCAAAGGTTACGAATGTTGCTGCGGTGGCCGTTACTCGTGTTGTACGTTGCCACCAAGACAGCTCCTATGACAGTGCAAACTATAAAAACAAATTGGCAGCATTCCGCCTCCGGCACTATAGGAGGACTATAACATGTGAGCCCTCAACTCAGGGCCTCCACATTGCCAAGACCTGTACGCCGCACCCAGCCCATCCCAGCCCAGCCCAGAGGTCTTTGGTGCTGTTGTATGGTGAGGTGCAATGATACGATACGATGAGGGAATGTGATAACCCTCTCCGGTGCTGTCTGTGTGAAAGAGGACACGATGTGTGTAAAGATGGAAGAGACGGCACTAAGTTTGGTTGAGAGAAGAAAAATATGCGCTTGAAAAACATAAGAGTTAGTCAATAATGAGAAAGGGTGAGGGATATCCCCTCCCCTCGGTTAGGCTAGAGTACGTGCAAACTGCACGAACCTGCACGTGACCATTTCAAGAAATACATCCTCGATGCCAAAAATGATGATTGCTTGCCGGATGTTGCACTTGAGGTCGTTGTTGTAGTTGGAACAGAGTTCATCGGGTATGAGGTCTCTGCCTATGATGATTTTGTAGAAATGGCGCGTATGGTCTTCGACGCTGGATTGTTGACTCAAGGGTTGAATCTTGTACAATGAATCAGACTTCTTGTCTAGTTTTACAATGAGTGTGAGTATGACACACGATGTCCATCCAGTTCTTTACAGGAGTAAGTAAGTGAGTCATGCCACATGAGATGGATCTGCTTGAACGCCAGACTCCTGTTGCCTTTCGATGGTCTTTAGACCAGGCCACCAACTTTAAGTTGTACCACGCAAAATTGAGGCCATGAGGTCAGCGTCCTTTATCCATTTTTTACCTAAGCAACAGCGAAATAAACCTCCAATCTTGTCAGCCACATCTGAAACATGCACTAGGGTGTCGGGAAAACAAGAAAAGAAATCAAGAGTGTTGGACAAAAGAGGTCTGGGTAGCACACCTTTACCCTTGACCGCATCATTTGCAAAATCCTTGTTCTAGGAGGTATTTGAGTGTCAATGTTTTTGGTCTTATACCGTTTTGGGTTTATGCTCCTTAAACGGCCACAAGAGTAGGGGATTCCCCCTCTCCCTAGCTCGGCCTCCCTGAGCAAGGGGTGTGGACAAGGGGGAGAGAGGAGCACATGCCCTTCTTTCTCCCTCGGGCTGATGGTCCTTCTAGAGATGGGGAGAGGGTGTATTCCTTCTCTCCCTCTAGGACATCGGCCCCCTCCAACAAGGGATAGAGGAGGAGGTTGTCCCCCTGTTCTCTTTGAAGGTAATCGGACCTTGAGTGCAATTACCTTCAAAGAGAAAAGGGGGACAACCTCCTCCTCTATCCCTTGTTGGAGGGGGCCGATGTCCTAGAGGGAGAGAAGGAATACACCCTCTCCCCATCTCTAGAAGGACCATCAGCCCGAGGGAGAAAGAAGGGCATGTGCTCCTCTCTCCCCCTTGTCCACACCCCTTGCTCAGGGAGGCCGAGCTAGGGAGAGGGGGAATCCCCTACTCTTGTGGCCGTTTAAGGAGCATCAACCCAAAACGGTATAAGACCAAAAACAAAGACACTCAAATACCTCCTAGAATGAGGATTCTGCAAATGATGCGGTCAAGGGGAAAAGTGTGCTACCCAGACCTCTTTGGTCCAATACTCCAACACTCTTATCTGATTTTCCTGTTTTCCCGACACCCTAGTGCATGTTTCAGATGTGGCTGGCAAGATTTGAGGTGTACTTCTTAGGTCAAAATGGAAAAAGGGCGCTAACCTCGTGGCCTCACTTTTGCGTGGTACAACTGAAAGTTGGTGGCCCGGTCTAAAAGACCATCGAAAGGCAACAGGAGACTGGCGTTCAAGCAAATCCATCTCATGTGGCACGACTTACTTACTCCTGTAAAGAACTGGATGGACATCGTGTTTCATACGCACACTCATTGTAAAACTAGACAAGAAGTCTGATTCATGGTTCAAGCTTCAACCCTTGAGTCAACAATCCAGCGTCGGAGGCCGTACGCGCCATTTCTACAAAATCATCACAGGCAGAGACCTCATACCCGATGAACTCTCTTCCAATTACAACAACGACCTCAAGTGCAACATCCAGCAAGCAATCATCATATCTGGCATCGAGGATGTATTTCTTGAAATGATCACCGTAGCTGATCGCATCAATAACGCCGGATACAGTGCTCGAATGCAGGAATCCAACGGCTGGCAACCCTAAAGCCACAATCCGTATCGTGGCAGCAAGAGGTCACAGTCGATAGAAACATCGTGTTCAACGGAGATTTATGTCATGAATCAGCACGATCAACAGTTTTGCAAGACTTGCAAGAAGCCAGGACACATCCCACGTAACTGTTGGAAATGGAATCAACAAGCCAGACAAGGGAGAAAGCCGCAGAGAAAAAAAGAGGATTCAGGAAATGTCAAAGGAAAAGATATGACGATGAACCTCCTATCCAGTTGTAGAAATTTACCCAAGTTCCCATATGAATGGCTCACAACACCATTTTTTAGGGTTCTCAAAATTGCAAAGTTCTACGAGGGGTAGAAGGACGACCAATAGGCAATTCTACTACACGTGCAACCGAGCCGTTGTAAAAGTCGTAGAATGATACCAACACTATTCGATGAAGGATCTTCGTACAGTTTTGTTTCAAAACAACATGGTTCATAAGTTAGGTTTGTAAATTGAATCGAGATGTTTGGAGGAAGAAACATTGATGGCCAAGTGTAAATCCATTCATTTTGCCGACTATGGCAAGTGCCAATCGGAGATATGCAAAACGTAACGGTATAGATAGCTTGCCTAATGAGCAACCACAAAGTCATCCTCATGAAATTTCTTGTACTAGAATCATTAGTAGGTGGAGTGGAGCGGAAGAGCAGTCTACATCAGCATTAGTGGCACAAAAAAACACCTGCCTCTTTTCAAGCAGCCCATAATGGAGTGGCAATAAGGAGAAGCAGGGTAGGAGGAAGTAGGAAAGGTAGTTGTCACAGTCGGAAAACTTCAACCGATAAATGACATCTACGACTCAGAGCACAAGCATGGCGTTTCCATTTGGAGACAGGGGAAGCAAAGGAATTTACAACAACAGACACAAAAAAATCACCCTTCACACCTAACAAGTTTGCATTCAATGTAGAGGAGTATTCATCCCTTATTGAGGAGCTTGAAGGGATTTTCTCGACAAACTACCTTGAGAGTTAGTTTAGCAACTGGACGTTGATCACTTGAAAGATATGAAGCAATGCAGTAGACTGACAACTAAGAGAATCTATGTATGTGCGACCACAAGCTAGCTGAACTAAAAGAACATCTAGATGAGATACTCGGTCTGGGGTTCATCAAGCCATCCATGTCACCCTATGTTGTTCGAAATTCCCTACCACACAACATGGTGATCCATCTGGCCTTCCACATAAGCAAGCTCAAATAACACCAAGATGCAAACTAGATGTTTTCAAGTAAAAGCATCACTCCATATATAATTCAAGCGAACGGGAATATGGAGTATGTGATTGAGGAAATCCTTGGACATTGACTCCGTGGAAAAATAATGAAGACTCTGGTCAAGTGGCACGGCTATGAAGCCAAGAAAAATAGGTGGGATTCCTATAAAAACCTCCCAGATGTAGATCATCTAGTCAACGGTTGTTACAAGTGTCACTTGCCCTTTTCTACTAATGCACCGTGACATTAGGGCCAAAAGGAGGGGAAGTTTTATGTCCTAGATGTACATACGTCTCTAAACTTTGTTTGTGGACATTTGTGTCCTTGTACTTGTGGCCCACCTCGTGTCTACCTCAATGTTTTTACATCATTCGGCTGAGGGTATTTGCGCCTCCCGCATCGACCCTTGTTGTTTCCCTCCCAAAGGTTTTGACATACTCAACTACTTTCTAATATGGATGACAAGAGTTTCACGAACCATAGCGATGTTTCAATATAGTTCGGTCAACTTCTGGTGGCATTGGATTTTCTTATAACCCCGTCTCAATGTTCTCACAATCTCTTAACTTCTTGGTGTATTTGCTCGAAGCAACCACTCACGACGTAGTGTCATACGCTTCTCTCAACTCAAGCATCCAAGACCAGATATATCCCTCATTCTGATTCTCGGCATTCTTTATATGTATGACATATCGACACTTGTCATAAAAGTGAATTGTCTCCTGTTTTACACCTCAAACTTTGCGCATCTACACTCAGCTTGGTGTAAAAATCCCTCTTAACCATCCACTTTGTGCTCGACATGACATTCTTCTGACCATTCTTTTTCTTGTGACTTCCATTGACAATTCACTCTCTAACAAGAGGTGGAAGGAAATAACATATGATGTCACATGTGAGGCATAATAATCATGGCTGGCAGCATTCCGAGGCTAATGAATAATCAATCTTCAGCATAGTCCGCTTAGTGGATGTTCTGTCCAAATAGTGAAAGAGGTTCCCATCTTTGTCTTCATCTTTTCCCATGAAATTTGGGCAGTCAGACGCGTCCTCTTGCACTGGACATGTGCAATAATAGACCTCAGTGACATGGGATACAGTGCCAGTAGGATACAACACTAAAATGACACATGTTGTACACAATCAAGCCAAGAATGACAATAACTAGCTCTCTAAGTGAGAACTCAATCTATTTCCTGGAAACGTGGATATTGATTTGACAGGACTGTTGGAGAGGGACGGTAGTGAAGACGTACAATGTAGAAAGCGACTTTGGTTGCCCTTCGCTCGAATAATCGGGTCACATCATTGGCGGCAGATGGATCATGATGGATCCCAAAAATTGGAGGCGGCCGCTGATTGGCTGACATCCACGAATGCTTGGGTCGTCCAGTACATTTTTTGGTCTTCCGCAACTATTGTCGACAATTTGTAATAGACTATGCTTGAGCACGAGAGCCTCTCTCTGAATCAACTGAAAAAACCACTGAGTGGAATCAGGGGGACAACGGACTATACTTTGAGACATGCTCTGACCTCGGGAGCAGCCTTGCAATTGGCAGATGCATTACTAGACTATAACATGGCCAATGACGCGTCCAATTGAGCCATTTGAGCCGTTCTCTTCCAAGACAATGGCAGTGGAAACAAGCGGTTGCGTATATGTTGAGAATTTGGTGTAGGTTGGAGCTCAACTACGCAGTGCATGAGAAAGAAATGCTCATAGTTGTGGACATGTTCAAAACATGGCGGTGCTACTTGGAATGCCAAAAATGATTGTCCGCACTGACCACCACACAGTGAAACATCTCAAGACTCAACCAAATCTAAGTCATCGACAAACTTGATGGATGGAGTTCCTTGAGTCTAACTTCTACTGCTTCATCCAGTATCAGCCTGGAAAAACTAATTGAGTAGATGGTTTAAGTTGGCGACCAGATTAGATGGCTGAGATCAACACGTTGCTTGTCAAACGAGACCCGTACCTCGCGAGGATGTTCGTGAAAGGTTATGAGGAATTCGACGAGTAAGACAAGAATATATTATGGTTCGACGACCCTTACTCCAGATGAAGACCCACTCGCCAAATTGTTGTCCAACCAAGCGATCAGTTTCGGTGAATGCTATTGGAGGAATGCCACCACACCGGTCCAGTTGGACATTTTGGTGAGGACAAGACACTGTAGGGGTGGCAAACAACTATTGGTGGGATAAGATGCAGACTAACGTGTAAGCTTATTGCAAATTGTACGACATCTATCAAAGACAAAAATCTCAACTGAAGGGACCACCCAGTCTACTCTAATCCCTATCTCTTCTAACGAAATCGTTCGTCAACATCAGCATGGACTCCGTGATGGGATTGCCTGCCACTCTCGAGGGGTATGACGCCATCCTCCTCATGGGGGAAAGATTCTAAATGATGTCACACTCCATCCTGATGAAGACCACCATTACTATAGAATGACTAGCAATGTTGTTTCTAAACTATACCTTACGATTGCATGGCGTGTCACGTACTATCATCAGACATAGAGATGGTCACTTTATCAGCCATTTTTGGCACAAAGTGATGACACGTTATGGAAGTCGCATCCACTTATCAAAGGATTTCCATCCACAAACCGACAAGCAAATAGAGTGGACCCATCAGACGCTCAAAGAACTTCTCTACTCATTACGCGAGCTGCACGACATCGATTGGACAGCAAATCTTCCGACCACAAAATCGCACACAACTAGACTAGTTCCACTGCAAGGGTTACAATTCCTTTTGAAATCGTGAATGGTCAACTACCCAAGACACAGGGTGGATTACAAATCCAGAACATCCACTATAGAGATTTCTCAAGCATCTGAAAGCAAGCACGGCAGACCCTTGTAACGACACAAGCAATTGTGAAGCGAGTGGACGCCTAAAAAATGCAGCAATTATATGTTTGGCACTAGTGATCACGTCCTTCTTAGTTCAGCAAACATCAATCTTTGAGGAAAGGAATTTGCGAAGCTGAAACTCTAGTGGTTAGGACCGTTTGAGATCGAGCGAATGCAAACCCATGTAGTTTCTTGACTTTGCCTGCCTGAATACATGGTGGTTCATCCCATTTTCCATGTCAGTATGCACTACCAAAACCCCATCACAAACATCACCGAGAGAGATGTCACATCTCCATGTCTTGTATAGGTAGACAGAGATAACGAGCACGTAAATAGAGATATCTTGAGACATCGACCCAGAGACAAATGATTGAGTATCTGGTGAAGTAACACACCTGCAACACCAAGCACAACAACTGGGAGCCCTACAAGCACCTCTAATACATTGATCACCTAATTGACGGCTACTACCATCGTCAACGACCTTCGTGTGCTAACATACTGGGACAACAAGGCTAAAAGGGGGGAAGAACTACATCCCTTGATTACACAAATCCCTAAACTCTGTGAGGGGGTATTTCTTATCTCACATCCATGGCCCAACACGCTTTGACGTTAGGAGTTTAACGTCGCTCGGCCAAGGGCATTATTGCCAGCAGCCCTCTCCTCTTGTGTTGTTTTGTTTGAAAGTTGTGACTACTTCGACGACTTTCGATAAGGGTCCACAAAAGAGTTGCAAAGTATATTGATATATTGATAGTGTCCGGTTGACTTGTGGACGCCGCTGCATTTTCATAAAACTACGCCTCAGTATTCTCAAAGCCCCCCGACTTCTTAGTGGTGCTTCTCGAAACAGTCACTCACAATGTCCTCCCGCATGCATTGCTTGGCTCAAGTGCCGAGGACCCAACAGATGCCTCATTCTCATTTTCGTTTTAGTATATATGTGCTCGCTCAACTCACTCGACACTTGCCAAAGAGGTACACTTAGAAAAAGGCAAATGACCTCAAATCCTTGAATCATCTATTGTGCTACACCTCATCCCTGTGAACCACTTACGTTCTGCTCGTCGTAACTTGCTACACCGGGTCACCGACTACACAGTGATGCATGTGGTGGCTACTAACTACTGTTTTTTATAATGTAAAACCAGGACAATGAGCTGTTAACTTTGGACAACTAGACAACATGAAAAATGCATTGGAGGCAAATCCATTTTGCGATTTGAAGATGTCCCTCCTTTCCAAAAAAACCAATGAAAAGTTACCAATTCAGCCGAAGAGTACTCAAACTGTAGCATTTGTGTGCCACGTGGTCTGAACTGATCCTTGCCTGTGAGGCAATAAATGGGATGACTTGAGGGTCGAGGATCCTCAAGTACCGCGGTTTTGGCCTAGTGGGCCAAGAATTCCATCCGTTTGCTACATTTGGTATCTGAGCACCGAGGTTCAATACCCATTGTGGAGAGTGAGAACTTGTCCATTCCTGTGTGGGAGGAATGTAGTTTCAGTGTGCCGCGTGGCCTGATCTGGTCCTAGTCTGTGGGGCGACGCATGGGATGACTTGAGGGTTAGAGACCCTCAAGTAGCGCGGATTTAGGATAATGGGTTAAGTTTTTCACCAGTACTGTTTGCAACACAAACCCTGGAATCAAATCACAATCAATAACCACCGATTTATTGCCTCCATCGTTTTGCCTTAAAAGATCGCAAATTCTGCATTGCAATTCAAATAACTCCTGCACTGTAGTCTTATTATTGTGCCGATTTTCAACACTTTTGGACTGACCATATGCACGGTTGTCCTGAACATGGGCCATGGCTCAAATGTCCCCACTCATGCTCCTGAATAAGGAGCATTCGGACAACATGACTGGGTTTAGATAAGAATGAATTGATCATTTTGAAGGTTCATTCAACGAGACTACTACTCCATTGCAAATTACCTAGCCTTGTTTGATGAAGCATTTACATCGACGGTCCAATCCAAAGCAGGGAGAAGAACCACCTTTTAGTCTACTTCAATATCCGTCAAATGAATATGGTAATGGTCTCAATTTAGGATGGACGAAAAGAAATGGGATGTCTGAGCGAGCAGACACTTGGTCCAAAATAACTGTTTATGAAGCCAGACATACAATCTAGACCATTGCCTCTTTTAGTTCATTGAGGAAAGTGTGCAGTAGAACATAATATGATGATGAGGATGTATCTACAGCCGATGGCAAGATCTCTATTTTATGAATGATTAAATTTTATTCAATTGGATGAAATGGCCATGTACCCCTCGTTTAAGAGAAAAGGCTTGATTCCCTCCCTCCTCGGAATGATAAGCCTCATTCACCCCTAGCTCGGAACAATAAGCCTAATTCGCACCCACCTCACAATTATATGCCTCATTAGTCCCTTCCATACAAACACGGGTTGGAGGTCAGGAAAAAAATGATGTACCCCTTCTACGTCGGAATGGAGCATGTCAAGATCGCATGGCATGCGACGTTGACATGTTGGCGTCACCTTTTTTTGTGCTCCAAAATCACAAACCTCTTTGTGGAGGTATTTGCGATTATTCGGGGGTGGCTTGCAGAGAGTTTGCATAGGGACCCTCATGATCCCCACACGTTGAAAGGGAATCTGCCACGTCCCCGTACCGTGGAACGGAGCAAGAGCTCGCGCAAAATTAAAACCCTAGAATTTGAGGTGTAACTAGGGGGTGAATGTGTCTATGGTTTGTACGTCCAACAAGGGTATGAAGAAGAAAATCATGCAAAAGAAGAAAATTGGGAGTTTTGAATCCCCTTTATTGGAGTGGGGATTTTGGCTCACCCCCGTCGATTGCAATACCCAACAAAGTCCCTCCTCCCTCCCCCCCCCCCCCTTTTCC
>SZWC01000085.1:532140-563673 GCA_023375785.1 Penium margaritaceum
GCAGCAGCAGCAGCAGCAGCAGCTAAGAGCCTTCCTCTTGGTGGAGGCAGAGTGCCTCGAGCGCCTGCAAGGTTCTTCCCCTTCATCGTCATTTGCGTCTGCAACGGAAGCGGCACCAACATCAGCAGGCACAGCCGCACGTGCAGCAACAGGAACAGCGACAGCAACAGCAGCAGGCGTGGCAGCAGCAGGCGCAGGCAGGAGTGGTGTTACTTGCCTCAATGAGAGGCCTGGCGAAGGCGGTGGTGTACAGATTCCTCTGGATCTATGCAGCCACACACGATCGTCTCTCGCATCCGAGTCAGCTGCCCCTGTCTCCCCTGAGGCAGCTTGTGCAGTCACGTCCATTGCTGGTGGTCCTGCCCCAGGACCATGGTCGGAAACTCCAGCACAAGGAGGAGGAGTTTTGGCAGGCACAGGTTTGGACGTGGCAGTAGCAGCAGCGGCAGCAGCAGCAGGAGTGGCAGCGGCATCTTGGTGCACAGTCGTACTGCTGCGTGACCCTGCCGTCGCGGCAGCTTGGTCCCGAGAAGCGCGACTGCTAGGGCCTTACCGCCTCAGAGTCAACGGCCTTCTGCTGAAGCCGCTGCGACGGTCTGCGCTGGCTGCTTGCCTGCTCCAAGCCCTGCAGCCAACTCCTGCAGAGACGCCCGACTCCACTGCTGCTGCTGCTATAGCACCAGCAGTGAATGCTGCTGCTACCATGGGGGCTGCTGTCGCAGGAGGCCAGAAGGAGTACTCGGCTGGCGCGGGATGGAAGAGCCCGAGAGCTGCAGATTCTCCGCTGTTGGTCACTTGCAGCAGCTGCAGCAGCAGCGGTGATGGTGGCGGCGGAGGCGGCGGCAATAATGACTGTGGCACGGCCACCAGTCGTCCAGGCAGCGCTGTCACAACACCCAAGGCAGAAAGCAGCAGAAACGGCTCTGTGAACTGTGGAGAGTGGCCCAGCAGCGGCACTTCGGCACCAAAGGCGAGTGACGGCGGTTGCAGCCTCCTGGAACCCCTCCATGATGACCTCAAGGAGCAGCAGAAGCAGCAAGAGGAGGAGGACGTGGCAAAAGAGGACAAGGGCAAGGAGGATGAGGACAAGAACGAGGAGGATGAGAAGGTGGCAAAAGAGGAGGAGGAGGATGAGGAGAAGGACGTAAAGGAGGAGGAGGAGGACAAGGACGATGTGCAACAGAAGCCGGGAAAACTTCAGGAGGAAACGGATCATCACCAGAGACGGAACGGCGAGCGTGGACAGCGACTTCAGACACGGTGCGATGTGCGGGAGGACGAGGGACTTTCGACACAGACAAAGAGGAACAGACAGTCGAGTCCCGAGCACTGCAATGCTGTGGACACTGAACAGACAGAAGGGGCCATGCAGACCCTGGGAGTGGGGGAGGACAGGGGAGGACACACTGAGGGCGCTCGCCAGTCAGGCATGGAGGGCGTGGCGGACGCGGAGGCGCAGCCCCATGCGCTCGAGCACCAAGGCTCCTTGTCTTTTCCGGCCGTTTCTTGGGGAGGCGTGGAGGAGAGATGTGGGGTGCGCAGTGAGGGCGCAAGAAGCCACGCAGGGCCAGACGAGTGTGGCCTCGCTGCTGGTGTGCGACGAGTAGGCAGCGTCGGCGATGGCGGCGGAGGGGCTCCGGGAGGAGGAGAAGGAGATGGTGTGGCGAGCGCGGAGAGCGACGTCGCCAAAGGTTTCTCGTTCGTTGTGACACCTCACCCTCGTGGAGATGAGGTTGGCACTGCTGCTGGTACTGTTGCTGCTGCTACTACTGTTGTTGCTGCTTCTGCTGCTGCTGCTGCTGCTGCTGCTGCTGCTTCTGCTTCTGGCACCCATGCCGCTTTGCCAGCCGGCAGTGCCCATGCGGTCGGCATGGCCAGCCGCACCCAAGTCCTTGGCAGTGCGGATGACGGTGCGACTCCAGAAGCTGCCACCAGTCACGTCCACGGAAGAGCCTTGGTGCAGCGCCGCGGCCACCATGTGCGGCGCCACAGCTTCTGTGTAGACGAGTCTGCGCTCAGGCGAGAGAGGACAGGGGGAGGAGAGGCGTCCGCGGCAGCGGGGGCTGCCGTTGTGGATGGCAGCGCAGGCTGGGTGGGGGAGGCGTGCAGCGTGCGCCGCCCACTGAGCCCCGTGATGAGGGGAGACGGGCGTGTGGTGATGCCCTACCCCCCGTTTGGGACAGAGCTCTCGCTCCGCGACCTACCGTCTGTCGGGCGCGACGGGCCGGAGGTGGAGGCAGATGATGATGGTGGCGGAGAGGGAGGAACAGATGAGCGGCCCTTGGCCGTTTCTGAGATGCTGACGTTGGCGTTCCAGGGTAAACACTTCCTCATTGTGAGTGCGTTGAGCCTGCTCTCCCCCGTGCAATTGTGCCCCAATGTTGTTTGGTATCAATGGTGCTCACACAGCCTGCAGCAGCAGCAGCAGCACCACCACCAACAGCAGAGAGGGCAGCAGCAACAACAACAGCGGCAGTCGGTTGGCTCTGCTGCTGCCCTTGTGGTTACTCCGGCTATCATGGCTGCTGCTGCAGCTTATCCTGCTGTGCTGTTTCATCTTTATTCTCAACCACACTCTGCTGCACGATATCCACGATCCGAAACACCTCGCTGTACGCAGACCAGCTCAGGCCATCCCTCACAGCAAGGTAGTCCACAAGAGCGGCCATCGCAGCTCCGGTAGCAATGCCATGTAATGCCCATCACAATGACGGCGACGTGCAATGCCCATCACAATAACGGCGGTGTGCAATGCCTCTCACAATGATGGCGACGGGTGCAGGTGGACGACAACTTGGTGAACCGCAAGGTGGCCAGCAAGATGTTGCAGCGCTACGGCGCGGTCGTCGACAGCGTCATCGGGGGAGTCGAAGCCGTGGAGCGCATGGCAGGCCCAAACGCTGCATACGACTGCATCCTCATGGACATCCAGGTACTGCCACGGCCAGGGCGAGCTGCCCCCCCCCCCCCCCCCCCCCCCCCCCCCCCCCCCCCCCCCCTNGCCTCGCATTTATTCCTTGGAGTCAGGAGAGGACGTTGCACTCTACTTTCTTCGGAAACTAGAGTGCAAACAATGACCGTTTTCATCTCTTCGTTTATTCTCTCTTTGACTCTGCTTTCCTTCGTTTGCTTTCCTTTGTTTGCTTTCCTTCGTTTGCTTTCATTCGTTTGCTTTCCTTCGTTTGCTTTCCTTTGTGTTCTTTCCCATTTCTTTTCCCTCACCCACAATTGTCAATTAGTGGGGTAGGCCATTGGCCCAGAGCCACCAAGGCACATCAACTTGCGGCTAGAATTTTAACCCAGAGCCGTTCTCCCCAACAGCTGGATTGCCAGTCCAGCTGAGGATTTGAGCCAGAGACCTTTTGCTCAGTGGCCATGAGGCCAAGTGTGGGTACCACGAGTTATGCTTTGATGTGTTCATCCAGTTGAGGCATCCCGTAGCAAGGCGGGTGGGCAGGCAGGCGGGTGGATGGGTGTGCATGCTTGCTTGCTTGTTTGCTTGCGCTTGTGCGTGCGTCCATGAGTGTGTGTGTGGGAGTGTGTCACGCGATGTCGTTGCCACCGCAGATGCCAGTGATAGACGGCTTTGAAGCCACCATTCGCATCAGAGCCATGGAGAAGACCCGCCTTCAGCAATGCAGGGAGCAGCATCAACAGCATCAGCATCAGCAGCAGCAGCAGCAGCAGCAGCCGCCGCCGCAGCAGAATCAGCAGCAGCAGCAGCAGCAGCAGCAGAATGAGCAGCGCCAGCAGGAACACCAAGAGCAGCAGCAGCAGCTTCAGCATCATCTTGTTGAGGACAGGAAGGTGCTGCAACATGCAGCCATCGAGTCGGCTGCAGGTGAAGCACACTCAGGTGGTGTTTTGTCACGTGAGGAATGGGGGACATGCGACTACTCTAGAAAACCATCGCCTTCCATGACACCTTCTCCGCAGTCGTTTTCATCATCCTCCTCACCCTCATCAACGTCCTTGTCCTTGTCCTTGTCCTCATTCTCATATTTATCCTCATCCGCATCCACCTCATCCTCATCCACAGTCTTAGCATCTTCATCCTCATCCTCATCCTATTCCTCATCCTCACCATTTTCCGCCACCATGTGCCCATCCTTGTCCCCAACCACCAGACTTTCATCCGACTGTGATTCAACAGGGGACCACTCTTCTAGAATACCACAGATAGTGCTGCCGCCACAACACACCAGCTGGTCGCCGTCGACGCTGTCACCACGGCCGATCGTGCCTCCGAGCAAACTCTCATCATCGGCCTCCCCCTCCTCCTCCTCCTCCTCCTCCTCCTCCTCCTCATCCTCATCCCCGCCGCGGCATTTGGAGCCCGTACCCGGCCATGTGGATGACGCATGCGCATTCGGAGAAGCCGCAACCTTTCTCCTAGGACCGATCCCATCTGCACCCCAGTCCATCAACGCATCTCCCTCGTCGTCTTCTCATCACGCGTCTGCACCCTCATCCTCTTGCACCCTCCCACCCTCTCACTCCCCAAAGCTACCACAGTCGCGGTCCTCGTCCTCGTGTTCCTCCTGGCCACCGTCCTCGCCATTCACACCCTCGATCTCGGCGGCATTCCCTGAAACGCTGTCGCCGGCATCCCCTTCCACCGGCTGCCCCTCGGTGGTGTTGCCGAGAGAGACTCCCATCTTTGCCCTCACCGCGGACATCTTTGTGGGAACGCGCGAGAAGTGCATGCGGTGTGGGATGAACGGATTCCTCTCGAAACCCATAGAAGAGGAGCAACTCTGGAATGTGATTTACCGGTACTTCAATCCCCTCCCTCCTGGAGACAAACGTACAATTCTTTGATTATTTTCAAGAGACATTCCATCTCTTGTGTTGTGTTACGCTTGGTGGAGCCTCCGAGTTTGGCTACGTATTGCTATTGCTTCATTCTCGGCAGAGTAACTGGGCCAGACATGTGGTGTGGCCTTGACAAGGGACATTTCAGATTGATCGTGTCCGGAGTTCATGAAACATTTCATGCTGATCAGGAAGTTCTGAAAACTCAGACTTTGACCTGATGTGAGTGAGCACAAGGAGGCGAGGGGGGGGGGGGGGGGGGGGGGGGGGGGGGGGGGGGGGGGGGGGAGGTTGTGCTTGGAAGACATTGGCACACGTGTGAAGCCATGTGCACAGTCTTGAAGGCTCCTAAAGGTCGTCGAGTACAATGGTGACGTTGCAACCTCAAGATGAACTGACGTAGCACATGTGGCTCGCTCGACAACATGGTTCATCTGATTGTTATGAGGGAATGGAGGAACCTCCTAAGAAATGTTCTGTGCGGTGTTGGTTTGTGTGGCTTCCACCCGTCACGACCGACACCGTTGGTTTACCCACATTCGGGGTATATGGTAGAGGAGAGCGTGACGACACGAGGGGCCTCCGGACTGCACCGAGACATCTCCAGCACCTACGACAGCGCCGGCGAGACTCGGTCGATGCGTTCTGGTAGCCCTGTGGGCTTGTCGAGAGCTAGGAGAGTTTTCTCGGTGGGTTGAGAGCCCCGCACCCGGTGACGAGGAGGCTGAGAAACTGGTAGGAAGCTACCTAGCCTTGCTGCTGCTGACGTGGCAACACTGTCCAGTCAGCTGACGCACTAGCAAGCAGGCAGGTGCAAGAAACAGCAAGGATCAGGCTAGGGAGACGCGCAAAGTCTCATAAGCTTTAATAGCTTAGTAAATGCAGAGAGAGATGACAACTGACAGGTCCAGGGCATAAATACCTGCCGCGGCGCACGGCGGGTGTCGCACGCGGCAGTCCAAGAGCTGTCCTAAAACCGGCCCAAAACCACTGTTTTGGCCGTAACTCTGCGCACACATGTCAGAATCCTACGCCGTCTGAACCTAGACGTGCAGAATCAAAAGACGCACGCAACGACTGGTCACATGCATGCATCCATCGACTGACAGCGAGTATNGACCTCAGCGTGCGTCGGCTCCACCGGACGACACTCCATCGGCGTCGAGTCTCGCCGTCAGTCATCTGCACGCCGATGTACACAAGCCGGGAGGACACAACAGAGCACAATGAGCACAAAAAACCAACACTCCCCCATGACTCACAGGCGTAGTGCACATGGGCGGGCAGAGACACGGTCAACACACGGACTCCCCCAGGACATGCTGAAGTGCAGGTAGAGACAAAGAAAGCAAGTCACGGACGCACACCGACTGAACTCACAGCCTTCTTAAACAAGTCCCGCTTCAGTGCCTTGGTCAGAAAGTCAGCCAGCTGCCGTGCTGTCTCAACCCACACGATGCTGATGCTACCATCGTGCAACAACGAACGCACATAGTGATACTCAGCATTGATGTGCTTTGTGCGAGTGTGATGCACACCGTCATTGTCTGCAATAGCCATGGCACTCTCATTGTCACAATGCAAGGTGATGGATGCGACAGACTGACGCAACTCGGACAACAGACGACGCAACCACACGCTCTCACACGCGCCTGAGCCAAGGGCCACGTACTCAGCCTCAGCAGTGTTGCGTGGAATGCACCCCTGCTTGCCGCTGCGCCAGGACACAGCTGTGCCCCCGACCAGAAAGATCCAGCCAGTGCGACTCTTACCGTCTGGACTGCCGGCCCAGTCGCTGTCGGTGTAACCCACTGCAACGACGGACGGCTGACGGCGTAACATGAGGCCTCGCCGAGGGGTCGAGACGACGTAGCGCAGTTTTCGGATCGCGGCCTCAAAGTGGAGGTGACGCGGCTCCTGAGAAAACTGGGCCAGGAGGTTAACGGCGAACAAGATGTCTGGACGCGTCGTCGTCGCCAGGAACATCAGTGACCCGATGACCCGCAGATACGTGGTCACATCAAGTGGCTCCCCCACAACAGCTGGGTCATGACTCTTCAACTTCACCTGGCCATCGGGTGACATGGGTGAGGAAGCGCTGGGCATGAGGGGCAAGTCCTCGGCGAAGCGGGCTGACAGGGTCTGCACATAGGCAGCCTGGTGGACATGCAGGACGCCCTGAGAGCGATCATGCTCGAGCTCCATGCCAAGGAAGACTCGGGCAGAACCGAGATCCTTCATCTGGTAGGCCGCGTGCAGTAGGTTCTTGACGTGCTGGATGGCTGTCGCATCTGGTGATGCAATGAGGAGGTCGTCGACGTAGACCAGGACCGCGGCGAAGCTCTGACCTCGCGGGCTGATGAACAGTGCGGGGTCAACGGTGCTACGCTGGAGGCCGCCACGGAGAAGCGTACTGCTGATCTCCTGGTTCCAGCACCGAGGCGACTGCTTCAGACCATAGAGGGCCTTCCGCAGCCGCCAAACTCTCCCAGTGCCATCGTCGAAGCCTGGGGGCTACGTCATGTAGAGCTCCTCACCCTCCAGTGAGCCATGGAGGAATGCGTTGCTCACATCCATCTGATGCAGCTCCCACCCGTCCTGGGCAACTAGGCTGAACAATGCCCGACTAGTGGAGAACCGGCCAACTGGGGCGAAGATCTGGTCGTAGTTGATCCCAGGGACCTGAGCAAACCCCTTTGCTGTGAGACGGGCCTTGTACTTGTCCAAGGATCCGTCAGGCTTCCACTTACGCCGAAAGACCCACTTGGCACCGATGGCCTTCCGACCTGGAGGGAGGTCGACGAGGTCATACACGTGGTGCTGTCAGATAGCGGCGAGCTCCTCGGCACAGGCAGCATCCCAATGTGCGGCCTCAGGGGAGGCTCGAGCCTCGCGTAGGGTGGAAGGGTCCTCTGGGCGCGCTGTGGACCGGACTGAGAGGGCAAGTGCATCACGAGCCCCAGGTGGGATGCGTGCGAGTGCGGCCACGACAGCATGCCGATGCTCGTGAAGAAGCATGGCGTACCCCAATGCAGAGCCCGGGTGAAGGTCTACGATAATGGCAGAAGTGGTTAGGCCGAGAGCCTTTGTGCCAGGGTCCCCACTCACGACCGTGGGAGTGGAGGAGACACTTTGATCCACAGGGGGTCGAGGCGCAATGGAACGGGGAGCGACAGTCTGCACGCTCACAGTTCGCCGAGGTCGGAGGCTGCCGCCTGGGCCACGTGTGTAGCGCGGTCGGGCAGAGGATGCTGCTGAGTCCGACGGGCCGACGGAGGCAGACGGTGCTGCTGGTCCGGAGGAGCCAGTAGACGCAACAGGCGCTGCTGGGCCAGGGGAGCCAGCGGGCGCAGCTGGGGCTGCCGGCCCAGAGGGGCAAGTGGATGCGTCTGGGGCTGCTGGCCCGGAGGGGCCACCGGACGTGACTGGAGACGTCGGCCCGGGGGGGCCATCGGAGGCGGCTGGGACTACCGGCCCGGAGGGACTAGCGGACGCGACTGGGGCTGCCGGCCCGGAGGGACCAGCGGACGCGACTGGGGCTGCCGGCCCGGAGGGACCAGCGGACGCGACTGGGGCTGCCGGCCCGGAGGGACCAGTAGATGCAAGTGGCGTTGCCGGCCCGGAAGAGCCGGCAGACGCGACTGGGGCTGCCGGCCTGGATGGGCCAGCGGACGCCACCGGGGCTGCCGGCCCGGAGGGACCAGCGGATGCGACTGGGGCTGCCGGCCCGGATGGGCCAGCGGACGCGACTGGGGCTGCCAGCCCGGATGGGCCAGCGGACACGACTGGGGCTGCCGGCCCGGAGGGGACAGTAGACGCGACTGGGACTGCTGGCTCGGTGGGGCCAGCGGCCGCGACCGGGGCTACCGGCTCAGAGGGACGTGGTGATGTGTCACCCGGAAGCGACAGGACGGAGGACGGACTCACCACTCCCCCACGCGACGGGAGGGACACGGACGAGCCGGAGCGGATGAGGTCGCGGGGAAACAGGTCCTAAAAAAAAAGGGCATCGCGGGACTCGACGATGCAATGTCGGGACGGGTCCCAGAAGCGCCAGGCCTTGGACTGACGAGACACACCGAGAAAGGTGCAGGGGCGTCCGCGGGGGGCAAGCTTGCTACCCTGCTGCGGAGTGGGCAGCCACACAACGGCTACGCAGCCCTAGACGCGAGCCGGGCGGAGGTCAGCGCGCCGACCGCACCAGTGCTGATAGGGCGTGGACTTGCGGGGAAGGGGATCGTGAGGAACCCTGTTCCAAACCCAGGTCATGTAGGCCATGGCTTCAAAGTAGAAGCCATCGGAGAGACCTGACTCAACCCGCATGGTGCGGACGGCGTCGACCATGGTGCGGTTCCACCGCTCGGAGACGCCGTTCTGCGCGGGTGTGTAGGGCGCAAACGTCTCATGGCGGATACCTTGGGAGGCGAGAAAGGTTGTGGCCTCACCTAGGTACTCGCCACCGCGATCGGAGCGAAAGCGACGCAGGGGGCGGCCACACTCGCGCTCCGCGAGGACAAGCAAGTCCTGAATGGTGCGGGCGATATCACTCTTGTGCCGAAGGCAGAAGACCCAACGGTAGCGGGAGTAGTCGTCCATCAGAGTGAGGACATAGCGGCCATGCTCGCCGACGGACTTAGTGGGGAGAGGGCCCATGACGTCCGAGTGGACAAGGTCAAGGGGGGTGGACGCCCGTGAGGAAGAGAGGGGGTACGTGGACCGGTGCATCTTGCCCTGAGCGCAATCAATGCACTCAGTGGGGCATGGGAGAGGGAAGGTCTCCGGATCAAGGCCCTTGGCCGGTTGGGTGCGGAGCATGCTCTCTACTGCGGCAGAGTGGACGTGGCAAAGGCGGCGGTGCAAGAGGCGGGTGTGCTGAGGAAAAAGCGTGCCGGTGACGAACACATGACCGGTCGCAGTCGACGGGGAGGAGACAGGAAGGGAAGAAGCGAGGCGGGGAACGTGCCACAAGTTGCCACAGGCGGTGGCGTGCAGTACGACAAGACCCGACGGACGCAACGACACAGTGCCGACACCACGTGAGTGCACAACGTCCATGCTCATGCGGTCAAGAGCAGTCACGGACAGGAGGCTGAGCTCGAGGCCAGGGACGAAGAGAACATCGGTCAAAAAGACGTCACCGGCCGGACCATGGAAACGAACAACGCCTACCCCACGGACTGGCAACACTTGTCCGGAGCCCGTCCGAACACCGGAGACATCGCCGACAGGACCGAGCATACTGAAGGCCTCGCGAGATGTCGTCATGTGATGCGTGGCCTCGGAGTCGATGATCCAGGTCTCAGCAGGGTCCTGGACAGGGGTCGCCAGATCAGTCACGGTCACATGGCAACACGTGAGGGACGCGGACACGGTGGACGGAGGCGCGAAACGAGACTGCAAGTCGTCAAGCCATGCAATGTCGTCAAGGAGTGGGGTGGAGGAGATCACGGGAGATGACGAGACAGACGTGGAGACTGGACACGACCGCAGCTCAGTCTCAGTCATGCACGGATGGGCGGGAGGGCAGGAGGTGACGCAACTCGCCCTCCCCTTGAGGAGGGCGAGGAAGGCCAAGCTGGAGCGCGATGAACTGCTCCAGCTGACGCACTCGGGATGACGACCCAGGAGTGTAGACAGAATGCGGAGTGACGGCGCCGGAGCCCGGGTAGTAGGTTGACGGGGTCGACGAGGGCAGCGGAGGTGCCGACGGCTGAGGGTAGTACTGCTGGGCCGTCTGCTGCGGGTAGTACTACTGCGGCGCGAGTGGCTGCAGGAAAGGCGGAGACGTTGGAGTGGGAGCAGTGCTGGACGAGGTCGAAGTGGTAGGACCAGCAGCAGCAACGGCCCAGAGGCGAGGCGGCGCTCCCGCTGGCGTCGCATGGTGGCGATGACGCTGGCCTCGTCCGTCGGGAGAGGGCACGTGTACCATCCGTGCCCAGGCTGGCCACAGTTGTGGCAGACCGAGCCACTACCGCTGGTACCGGTCAATGACTGCTGCTGCTGCTGTTGCGATGGACCCTTGCCCTTCTTGTTCCGGTTTTTCTTCTTCTTCCCTGAGGGTGATGAGGTAGCTACGACGGGGGAGGGGCGACGGGTACAAGGGCGCGGACGGCGCGACCAGCGTCATATAGCTGGTCGGCCTGGGTGGAGTCGTAAGGGAGGGTGTAGTAGGCCCACAGACCCTCCCCCTGCGCCCAGATCCGGAAGCTGAGCTCCCAGCTTTGGAACTGCTCGCCGGCCTGAAGCGGCGGTGGCGGCGTCTCAAAATCTTTTTGCCTACGGCCGGCACCCAGAGTGGNACGGGGGAGGGGCGACGGGTACAAGGGCGCGGACGGCGCGACCAGCGTCATATAGCTGGTCGGCCTGGGTGGAGTCGTAAGGGAGGGTGTAGTAGGCCCACAGACCCTCCCCCTGCGCCCAGATCCGGAAGCTGAGCTCCCAGCTTTGGAACTGCTCGCCGGCCTGAAGCGGCGGTGGCGGCGTCTCAAAATCTTTTTGCCTACGGCCGGCACCCAGAGTGGGGCCAAGGACGGAGGTCACTGTCTGCCGTTGGCGCTGAGTCTGCTGTTGTGCTAGGTAGTATGTGGTGGCGGACACCGCGAGGCTAGCGTGCCCTGGAGGGACGAACGACGACAGCGCGCTGGTGGCGGTTTGGGAGGCGACTGGCTGTAGCGCCGCAAGCTGCTGTGTCAAGGCGGCGAGTTGTTGCTAAAGAGTAACAAGTGGGTTAGGGGTGCCACCAACGTTACTAGTGGGCTGCTGCTGCTGCTGCTGTAAGGGCGGCGGCTGCTGCTGCTGTAGAGGTGGTGGCTGCTGTTGTATGGGCGGCGGCTGCTGCTGCTACAGCGGTGGTGGCTGCTGCTATAGAGGGGGCAGCTGTTGCTGCTGCAGCGGCGGTGGCTGCTGCTGTATGGGCGGTGGCTGGTGCTGCAGCGGCGGTGGCGGCTGCTGCTGCAGAGGCGGCGGCTGCTGCTGTAGAGGCGGCGGCTGCTGCTGCTGCAATGGCGGTGGCTGCTGCTGCATGGGCGGCGGCTGCTGCTGTAGTGGCGGCGGCTGCTGCTGTAGTGGCGGCGGCTACTGCTGTAGAGGCAGTGGCTGCTGTTGCTACAGTGGCGGCGGCTGCTGCAGCAATGGCGGCGGCGGCGGCAGCTGCTGTTCCTGCGGCGGCGGCGGCTGCTGCTGCTACAGCGGTGGCGGGTACTGCTGCTGCTGCTGCTGTAGCAATCGCTGCAAGAAAGGAGGGGTGGGGGTCCCCCCATCAGAGGAGGACCCCCCTTTGCCTGGACTACCAGCCATGGCTTGGTGTCTGGTTTTTTTTTTCCTTGTGTTTTTGCTTCAACAAGAAGTTGGGGGAGTGGGAAGTTTACCCACTCCTCTGGCCTTCCCCCTTTCCCCTTTCACCCTCCCCCCTTTTTTTGTGTTGATGAAGTCAGCAGTGACGTCAGTAGAGGGGTGCTGATGTCAGCAGCGGCGAATGTTGTGGCCGCCGTTGTTGCTGTTGGTGCTGATGCTGCTGCAGCTGCTGCTGCTGTTGCTGCTGCTGCTGCTGCTACTGCTGCTACAGCTGCTGCTGTTGTTGTTGCTGCTTCTACTGCCGCCGCTGCTGCTGCTGTAGCTGTTTGGTACTGCTGCTGCGGGTGCTACAGCTGCTGCTACTCGTGCTGCGAGCTGCAGCAGTTGCTATGGCTGCTGCTGCTGCAGCAGCGAGCTGCTGCAGCTCGCAGCTGCAGCTGAGTGCTGCTGCAGCTGCTGTGTGCTGCAGCAGCTGCTCGCTGCAGCTGCAGGCTGCTACAGCGAGCTGCGGGGGTGGGGGAATTTTTTCTCGTTGTCTTTTTTGTTTTTTTTTTTTCTTGTCACAGCGGGCAGCAGCCCGCTGTCTGCTGCGAGCAGCGGGCTGCTGCTCGCCCAGCAGCAGCGAGCTGCTGCTCGCTGGCAGCAGCGGGCTGCTGCTCGCTGCACGCTCGCTGTGAGCAGCGGGCAGCAGCAGCCGAGGCTGGCAGCTGCTGCTCGCTGCTGCTGCTGTTGCTACTGCAGCTGTCGGCTGCTGCAGCCCGCTGCTGTAGCTGCTGCGTGCAGCGGCTGCTGCCTGCTGCTACTCCGAGCTGCTACAGCCGGCTGCTGCTGCGAGCTGCTGCTGCTGCTGCACGCCGCTGCTGCTGCTGCACGCTGCTGTTGCTGTTGCTGCGAGCTGCTACTGCTGCGGGCTGCTGCTGCTGCTGCTGCGAGCTGCTGCTTCTGCTACTACTGCGAGCTGCTGCTGCTGCGGGCTGCTGCGAGCTGCTGCTTCTGCCTGCTGCTGCTGGTGGTGCCAGTCACTGCACCTGGGTGATGTTGCCGCGTGCGTCGTCGCCCACAGACGTCAAACGCCGCCTGCCGCTCACCTCCTCGCGTCACGCGTGGGGGTCAGTGCTGCCAAAAAATTTCGGCAGCATTTCCCCTGGCCCAGTGGCCGTGGGAAAAACTCTGACGCCGCCACCAGGAGGGTCAATGCTGTCGGAAAAAATCCGGCAGCATTTCCCCTGCACTAGCGCGTATGGGAGGTCCGCCGGCGTTGTCTGGCACCTGTTCGCCAGTCTTCTGCTGCTGCTGCTACGCTCTGGCTCTGATACCAAAAAGGAAACTATGCAGCAGGTTGGGGCAGCAGCATTGTTGATGCAGCGTGCGGGCTTCCACGCTCGTTGCTTAAGTCAGCTGCCCCCTCAGTCTGCTGCTCTAGAGTCTAAGTCTGGAAGCTCTGGGTTTTGTTACTCAGAAACGCGCGCGCCAGAGTTAGCGCCAGAAAGTAGCTGAAAACTGACAATGACTGATTAGGAATGAAGAATGAACAGCAATGGGGGACCCCTCCAAGTTCTAGCCCCCCCCCCCAGCTCTGTAGAGCTTGTTACTCAGTTCATCAGCCAATCAGAAAATAGCTCAGTTCAGGCTGGCAGGTTTTCTCGGTGAGGCCTGCCAGGTAGCCGACGGCCCAAAACCCGGGCGTCGTCCGTTTCGCCTGAAAACTGGACCATACCATAATACCAACGCTGCGAACGCAGCCGTGCGGTCAGAATCTTCTAGAAAAATAGTAGTGAGGAGTTATGGCAGCCTAAACCCAGATAGTGCCCACGATGGTTTATGATGACGCGACACGACAGTACGCGCTGGGCGCATGCAGACAGCGACTGCGGCGGCAATGACTGCCGGCGGTGCGACCGCCGAGGAGGCCTGCCGATGGAGCTGAACACGTCGCCGGAGAGAGGAGGCTCCAGCGAACCGCGAGACGACCTCACCGTGCGTCGGCTCCACCGGACGACACTCCATTGGCGTCGAGTCTCGCCGTCATTCATCTGCACGCCGATGTACACAAGCCGGGAGGACACAACAGAGCACAATGAGCACAAAAAACCAACAGGTTTACCCACATTCGGGGTATATGGTAGAGGAGAGCGTGACGACACGACGGGCCTCCGGACTGCACCGAGACATCTCCAGCACCTACGACAGCGTCGGCGAGACTCGGTCGATGTGTTCTGGTAGCCCTGTGGGCTTGTCGAGAGCTAGGAGAGTTTTCTCGGTGGGTTGAGATACGCGCACCCGGTGACGAGGAGACACGGTGGTTGTACTAGCGTTTCCGATGTTCGGAAAGCCGTGAGTGATGTCTGGACATTGATTATGAGATTTTCTGGCAGTGCTCCTATTTTCTCGGTGGTCCAGACCCGGGCACTCGGAGAGCTGTTCCAGTGCCTCGAAGAGACCACCGTTATTGTTATCGTGGTGTACGCAGTGTTTTGTCCCCGCTGACTCGTTTGGGCTCAGCGGGGGTGATGGGGCCCGGTCCGGCTAGCTGCCGGCGCCCCTACTTAAGCCCGCTAGGGGCTCATTTGTACTTTCTCCTTGTTCTTTTGTATTCAACGTTCCAGACTTAGGCAGCGCCAAGAGGCCTTTTTAAGCTCTCATACACACTAGTCTAGGAAGGAGAAGCATCCATGGCTAGGGTTGGGTGAGAGAGGTGAGAAACCTGGTTGAGAGATCGCGTAAGAACAACAAGTCTGAGAGTAACGAGCAAGCGAGGTCTTGGCCGCAGTTGACCGGGCCACCCACTCGAGTGACTCGAAGTGGGGCCCAGCCGCCACTCCGGGGTCGAATCTGACCGGTCGGCAAAAAGCCGCCGCGATTTCTCACACCTCAGAGCGACTGAGTGTGTGGCCCCGTAGGATCAGCAACCCGGGCAAGAACCAAACAACCTGCACAGCATGCATGAACATAATTCCAGAAACCACATCGACCATGAGCGTATGTGGTGCATGCATCACTTCAAGTACTTTCTCATGTTTCTGTTGTGCCTTGTGCCGTTCCTGTAAAGTTTACTGTGACCACTCGGCCGTGTCCATACTCGTGCNCTGACCGGTCGGCAAAAAGCCGCCGCGATTTCTCACACCTCAGAGCGACTGAGTGTGTGGCCCCGTAGGATCAGCAACCCGGGCAAGAACCAAACAACCTGCACAGCATGCATGAACATAATTCCAGAAACCACATCGACCATGAGCGTATGTGGTGCATGCATCACTTCAAGTACTTTCTCATGTTTCTGTTGTGCCTTGTGCCGTTCCTGTAAAGTTTACTGTGGCCACTCGGCCGTGCCCATACTCGTGCAGATCCCTGAGGCAGGCGGCCTTGGTGACACCGGCGCGACGACAGGCGGCGGACTACCAGCTTGGAGCTGGCCGACCACTGCACCAGAGCCCAAGATGCCACCGGGACTCTGTGCTGTGTCTTCTACATCTTGCAGGCGTCTTTCGGCAGACTGGCCATGAGGCCTATTTGCATGTTTTTGCATTGTATGTTCACTGTCTGTCAATGGATGCATGCATGTGACCAGTCGTAGCGTTCGTCTTTTGATTTTGCATGTCTAGGTTCAGACGGCGTAGCATTTTGACATGTGTGCGCAGAGTTACGGCCAAAACAGTGGTTTTGGGCCGGTTTTAGGACAGCTCTTGGACTATCGCGTGCGACACCCACCGTGCGCCGCGGCAGGTATTTATGCCTTGGACCTGTCATTTGTCATTTCTCTCTGCATATGCTGTATTGAAGCATTATGACACTTTGCCTTGCGTCTCCTAGCCAAACCCGTGCCGTAGTGTGTACGACCTGTGACTGTCGACACCGTGTGATCAGGCACTGACGCCTAGTCAGTGGCTGCGTTGCTAGGAAGCTTCCACGCATTTTCTCATGGTATCAGAGCAGTGAGACCGTTCTCACTGAGCTGCACAGCAGAGCAGCAGCAGTGAGAGTCACCGCTGCAGCAGAGTTCCTGAGGCCTGCTGGAGACAGCCGGTCGCCGTCTACGCAGCCCCACCCACCACGTGAGATCGCAGCAACAAAGGCAGCAGCATTGTTGTGCACCGCCACGCGAGGTGCGTGGCGGCTGCAGTGAGTGCAGCCACCCCTCCCATAGCCGTAGCAGTAGCGCAGCAGCAGCAGCGGCAGCAGCAGCGCAGCAGCAGCGGCGGCAACAGCAACGCAGCGGCAGCAACGGCAGCCGCGGCGGCAACAGCAGAGCAGCAGCAGCAGTAGCAATAGTAGTAGCGCGGCAGTGGCAGCAACAGCAGCGCGCGGCAGCGGCAACGAGTAGCAGCCGCAACGCGCAGCAGCAGCAGCAGTAGCAGTAGCAGCGCAGCCACTGCCACCACCGCTGCATCCGCAACTACACAGCTGCTGCTGTAGTTGACAACGCAGCTGTAGCAGCAGCTAGGCAGAAGCTACTGCGCAGCTTCCGCGCAGCGGCCGCGCGGCCACCGCGGAGCGGCTGCACGCGCGTGCAAATTTGCAAAGAAAAAAAAAGGGGAGACAAGCCGACGTCAGCAATTTTGCTTGCTGACGTCATCAGTCGTGCTGACGTCAGCAACCACCTGTTGACGTCAGCACCATACTTAGTCAAGTTTTTGGCCGGACAGTCAAAAGTTGCCAGCGTTTCAACTCGTCGAGAAACGCTCACGCTTTTAAAATCCGACAAACGTCATCCGTTGCCCCATACTGAGCGGCGACATGAGCCTGTCTGACAGCAAGGAGAAGGGACCAGGCGATCCCTCCTCCTCCTCGTCAGGCGTACTGAGTCCACGCTCGCAGGCCATTGAGGACCTGCGCAGCCAGCAGAATGAGATGCGTCGTCTCCAGAGAGAGCAGACTGACGCTATCCGCACGCTGACTGAGCTTCTGCGCGCTCAGTCCACGGCCCCTCCTCGGATCTCTGAGGGAGCTACCGGAGTTGCGGTCTCTACCCAGCATTCGGTCCAGGCACCCGTGACAGGCGCTCCACCTGACCCACCACCTGCTGACCTCCTTGATGATGAGCCACTACACGATGAGCCATTCATGCCAGGCATCACGGATGATTCCCAGGAGCACGAGATTCGAGTTCTCCAGGAGCGCCTCCGTCAGCTGCAGACGGGTACCCGACCTCCACCGGTTNTACTGAGCGGCGACATGAGCCTGTCCGACAGCAAGGAGAAGGGACCAGGCGATCCCTCCTCCTCCTCGTCTGGCGTACTGAGTCCACGCTCGCAGGCCATTGAGGACCTGCGCAGCCAGCAGAATGAGATGCGTCGTCTCCAGAGAGAGCAGACTGACGCTATCCGCACGCTGACTGAGCTTCTGCGCGCTCAGTCCACGGCCCCTCCTCGGATCTCTGAGGGAGCTACCGGAGTTGCGGTCTCTACCCAGCATTCGGTCCAGGCACCCGTGACAGGCGCTCCACCCGACCCACCACCTGCTGACCTCCTTGATGATGAGCCACTACACGATGAGCCATTCATGCCAGGCATCACGAATGATTCCTTGGAGCACGAGATTCGAGTTCTCTAGGAGCGCCTCCGTCAGCTGCAGACGGGTACCCGACCTCCACCGGCTACCTCGATACGATCATCACCTGACTACACTGGTGATCACCCTCTCCCAAGAGTTTTTCCCATCTCTCGTCCTCCTCAGCCTGCGGTTGCTCTCCCCACGGAGCGGCAACCTAAGGACTTTGAGGCACCGCCTCCACGGTACATCAACGAGGATGGTTTTGACTGCTGGGAGATCCTGTTTCTGGTATGGGCTACATCTGAGGGAGTGTGGCCTTACTACCACAGCCCGTACCAGTCTACAGACCCAGTACTGGCACTGATCGCAACCCGGGCCATGCGCGGACTTCTCTACACCATGCCACACGAGACTGTCGTCGACTTCCGCCCCTTCCTTGGCGAGGCTGGCACAGGCACCGGCGCCGATCCCTGTGGAGGCTGGGATCTGGCGTTATCCCTGCTGGCCGCAGAGACGCACGCCACTCGTGCGTCACATATTCGTGCTTTCCATTCGCTTCGTCAGGGGCCTGCGGAGTCTGCAGCGGATTACTGGCGACGCGCTATGCGTATCTACACGCGTCTAGGGACCTCAGGAGGCACACAGCTGTGGGCGCTTCGGACGATTATGCTCAGAGTTTGCCTTGAGTAAACCGACATCTTCATGCGGTACAGTGACGCTGTCCTCGAGCCTTTCTTAGCCACTCTACAGCTGCTCCCTTGGGCGCATCAGATTTTCCTCCAGGTGACTTCAGCCCTTAAGGCAGCAGTAGCGCATCAAGAGACCTCCCTCGCTGCAGCAGTCGTCGCATCACGACCATCTTCTCTCCTGCAGTCACCCTCATCCACCTCCACCATGACCACCTCATCTTCCTCCTCCTCTTCGACCCCGTCTATACCCACGCAAACACAGGGCGTTGCAGGAGCCACCTAGGGGAAGAAGGAGAATAGGAAGCATGGATCAGGTCAGTAGCAGTCGTCATGTAGTGGTAACAGTGGCCGTTCTGTGCACTGCTACAACTGTGGAGGCGCCCATCGCTACACCGAGTGCCAGCAGCCGCTTGACTGGGCGCGGATCACCCCTGGGCTTCAGGCTTCTCATGCTCTTCGTTCCACGTCCGGCGCATCCCCCGCACCCCCTTTGGGATGTGCGGCGGCCACGACTGTAGCTGTTCCTACGTCCTCACCGGCGAGCAGTAGCGATCCGGACCCATGCGACCGCACCATTGCCGAGCTTCGTCATCTTCTGGCGCTTCGCTTTCAGGGAGGTGCGAGTGTGTTGTCATCGTCGGGTAGTTCACAGACTGCTTGTTTGTCCGTTCCCGTGGCTCGTGATGATGCATGTGGGGGAGCACAGTCAGCATGTGATGATGATGGGCCTGACTACACTGACTGGATTCATGAGTCTCATCTTCGTGATGTACGTCGTTCCTCCCCACTGACGACTTAGCGTCCCTCTGATGCCGAGTGTTCCATTGCTCTTCGTACAGTGACGTCCACCAGTCGTGACTCCAGTGGCACTTGGATCATCGATTCTGCGGCCACCCATCACATGACGTGTCGTCGTAGTGTCTTTGTTGTACTTGGTCCTGTTACGACTGTTCGTTCTGTTCGTACAGGCTCTGGTCAGTCCTTGCCAGTCCACGGTGTGGGGGTTGTATGTTTCGACGGTCCGTCTGGCCCCTTGTATCCTTCTGATGTGCTGTTTGTGCCTGATGTTCAGCTCAACCTGCTTTCTGTGCGTGCCTGCACTCTGATGGGTCTCTCTGTGGAGCACACCGCTGATTCAGCGACTGTGACTGCTACTGACACCCGTAGCATTGTATTGCGTGCTTCAGTCATAGATGATTTGTATCGTATCGCTCGGCCCTCCTCCCCTTGCTCTCCCTCCTCCTCTGGTCGCGTTTTTGTCACTGGTGTTCTATCCTCGGAACACTAGCGGTTGCTTCATCGTCGTCTGTGTCACGTGGGCTCCGACACTGTGTCGAAGCTCATTCGGACACAGCCTGCTCTTGGTCTTGACGTGGCTTCTTTCGAGAAGCCACCCAAGACCGAATGTCTTTTATGCGCTCAGGGGAAGATGCACCGGTGCACCTACCCTGACTCGCGTTCCCGAGCGCTTAGGCCTCTCGAGTTGGTCCACTCGGACCTTCTCGGTCCTCTCCCGTTCGAGTCCTTGTCCGAGAGGGGCCGGTATGTTCTAAAGCTGACTGATGACTTCACCCGCATGCGATGGGTCTACAGTCTGCGTCAGAAGAGTGACGCCGCCCTTGCGGTTCGGCTCTGGCTTGTGATGGCTGAGCGTCAATCTTGCCACACGCTACATACTTTTTGCTCGGATTATGGCGGCGAGTTCCTTTGCAAGATGGACTCCTTCTTTGCTGAGGACGGGATTTTTCACCAGGTCTCCGCTCCTGCTACTCCACAGCAGAATGGTGTATCTGAGCGCAGGAACCACACCATGGAGGATGTGGTTCGTGGCATGCAATCTGAGTGCGGTCTCCCGGAGTCTTTCGCCTTCGAGGGCTTCGCCTACATGACTTGGGTCTGGAATCGCCTCTCGCATGGTCCACTTCCAGACCATGTTACACCGTACGAGCTCTGGTTTGGCCACCGTGCTCACCTTCGTCTCGCTCGCGTGTGGGGATCCATGGCCTCCGTGTGGTACACCGAGGACCAGTAGGCGTCCAAGGTCTTCCCTCGGGATTGCTTGTGTGCTTTCATTGACATCTCCCCGCGGTCGAAGGCCTGGCATTTTTGGGTCAAGTGGGTCTTTCACAAGAAGGTGAAGCCGGATGGCTCACTGGAACGCTACAAGGCCCACTTGGTCGTCATGGGGTACTCTCAAATTGAGGGAGTCGCTTACACTGACACCTTTGCCCCCGTTGGCCGCATGACCTCAGCTCGAGCTCTGTTGGGTGTAGTGCCTCAGCATGACTGGGAACAACACCAGATGGATGTGAACAACGCGTTCCTCCATGGCTCTCTAGATGAGGAGATTTACGTGGTTCAGCCACCAGGTTTTGAGGACGGTGACAAGGTCTGGCGCTTGCACAAGTCCTTGTACGGCCTCAAGCAGTCTCCACGGTGTTGGAACCGGGAGATCACTGGCACTTTGACTCGCGCAAGATACGTACAGAGTGAGGCAGACCCCTCGCTCTTCATCCTACCGACACCCGAGCGGTTCACCGCCATTATGGTCTATGTTGATGACCTCTTGATTGCGTCTCCGTTCGTGGAGGCCGTGAAGGAGGCCAAGACTATCCTGCAGACTGCCTACAGGATGAAGGACCTCGGTCTTGCATTGGTGTTTCTCGGTATGGAGATCGTGCGAGATCACAGACATCGGACACTGTTGCTGTATCAGGCCCGATACGCACGAGTCATGGGGGAGCGCTTCAGCGATCTCCTTGGTGGAGTGTCATCCGCTTCCACACCTCTTACACCTGATGGGCAGGATGCCTTGAAGGTGGATGATCCTACACAGCTGGGGGAGACAGTGGACGTGACCTTGTACCTCTGTCTCATCGGATCTCTGATGTACCTGGCCACCACCACGCGTCCTGACATCACGTTCGCCGTCAACCTCCTTGCTCAGTTCTCGCAGGCTCCATGTGCAAGAGCCCTTCACACGGCTGTGCAAGTGGTACGCTACGTGGTCTCCATGCCGTACCTCGGACTCTGCTTTCGTCGGCAGTGTTCAGTGGTCCTTGACGGCTACACTGACAGTGACTGGGCTTGGAGCCCTGATGGGCGCAGCCGTACTGGCTACGTGTTTCTACTCGGTGGTACCGCTTTGTCTTGGCAAAGCGGGAAGCAGGGCTGCATCGCACGTAGCTCGTCGGAGGCAGAGTATGTGGCTTTGGGGGGAGGGGCTGCTGAGGCAGTATGGCTACAGCGCTTGTTTCTTGAGCTTGGGCAGTCAGTACCGGCAATTGTGCTACGTTGCGACAACCAGAGTGCTCTTGCCATTGCGAAGAACTCTGGTGTTTTTCATGCTCGCACAAAGCACATTGCGGTTGAGCATCACTTCGTTCGTGATCTGGTGGAGCGACGCGTGATCTCCATCATGTGGGTTGGTACTGACACGCAGCGTGCTGACTTCTTGACAAAGGCACTTGCTCGCGGAAAGTTCTTGGTGGCCATTTGTTCTGTTGGGCTTCGCCTCGTGCGTGAGAGTGGTTGAGTGTGGGATGTGCGTCTGCATCACATTTGTTTGTGTCACTCACTATTGTGTTCGTACCAGTGCTACACGCGTATGGACATGCGTACCATCGGGTCATGGGGGAGTGTTGTGCTTTGTGCCGTTCCTGTACAGTTTATTGTGACCACTGGGTTGTTTCCATACTCGTGCACATCCCTGAGGCGGGCGGCCCTACTGACACCGGCGCGACGAAAGGCGGCGGACTACCAACTTGGAGCTGGCCGGCCACTGCACCAGAGCCCCAGATGCCACCGGGACTCTCCGCTGTGTCTTCTACATCTTGCATGCATCTTTCAGCAGACTGGCCATGAGGCCTAGTTGCATGTTTTTGCATTGTATGCTCACTGTCTGTCGATGGATGCATGCATGTGACCAGTCGTAGCGTTTGTATTTTCATTCTGCACGTCTAGGTTCAGACGGCGTAGCATTCTGACATGTGTGCGCAGAGTTACGGCCAAAACAGTGGTTTTGGGCCGGTTTTAGGACAGCTCTTGGACTGCCGCGTGCGACACCCGCCGTGCGCCGCGGCAGGTATTTATGCCTTGGACCTGTCATTTGTCATTTCTCTCTGCATATGCTATATTGAAGCATTCTGACACTTTACCTTGTGTCTCTTAGCCAAACCCGTGCCGTAGTGTGTACGACCTGTGAATGTCGACACCGTCAGATCAGGCACTGACGCCTAGTCAGCGGCTGCATTGCTAGGAAGCTTCCACGCATTTTCTCAGTTTCAGCCATCGAGTGGCTCACACTCAACCACTGAGAATTCCATGATTCCACCACAGAAGGGCGTGAGCATGGCTGGGATCACTCCTGCTTTGCACCCGACCAACCTTGCTTAGACCATGGCTTCAATGGTGTTCAGTCACCTGCAGTGAGCGAGTGAGTGAGTGGGTGGAGACAAGAGGTCACTTGCGTGTGTGTGTAATACTAACACTCCCCCATGACCCACAGACGAACAGCCCACACAACGTATGAGGATTCACGACGAGTGGAACGAAGACACCACATCAGCCGGGAGGATCACGAACGCGCAACAAGCCGATAGCATGCACAACAGCCTTGAACATTCCACTGTTAAGAGCTTTGGTGAGAAAGTCTGTACGCTGTTGACGTGTGTCGATCCAGACAACCTGAACATCTCCTGTGGCAATGCGCTCACGCACAAAGTGATGCTCAATGTTGATGTTCTTGGTGCGAGAGTGGTGCATGCCATCATGCTCTGCAATTGCCTTAGTGCTCTGGTTGTCGCAGCGCAGAGTGATGCAGCGGATGGGCACACGAAGTTGCTGCAACAAGAGAGAAAGCCAAACACTCTCACACGTACCTGCGCCAAGCGCAACATACTCAGCTTCACTGGAGCTGCGTGCCACGCAACCCTGTTTGCCACTCTTCCATGAAATGCCAGTGCCACCTACAAGGAAGATGTAGCCTGTGCGACTACGTGCATCCGCATCATGGGCCCAGTCACTGTCAGTGTACCCGTCAACAACCACAGAGGGCTGGGACCTATAACACAGGCCGACACGTGCAGTAGACAAGGCGTAGCGAACCACGCGCAGTGCAGCCTCAAGGTGTTTCTGCCAAGGTTGCTGAGAGAACTGAGCCAGGAAGTTGACCGAAAAGGCTACATCGGCTCTAGTGGTAGTGGCGAGGTACATCAGTGATCCAATCACACTGAGGTAATCGGTAACGTTGACAGTGTTGCCCAACTGAGATGGGTCAGACGACTTCAGTAGGCACTGACCTGCCGGGGTCATTGGTGTGGATACTGTGAGGTCTCGGCGAGAAGTGAAGAGAAGCGCTCCCCCAGGCTGCGAATGTACGCAGCTTGGTGGGCATGCAGTGTCCTACGCTGACGGTCCCTCTTGAGCTCCATGCCAAGAAACACACGAGCTGGACCTTCATCTTGTAGACCGACTGGAGGAGAGTCTTCACTGACTGCACGGCTGCTGGACTGGGTGATGCAATGAGGAGATCATCCACGTAGACCAGAATGGCTACCAGAGGCTGCAAAGGTGCACTTTGAAAGAGTGCAGGGTCGACTGAGCTGCGGTGGTAGCCACCTCTCTCCAGAGTGGAGGAGATCTCCAAGTTCCAACATCGCGGTGACTGTTTGAGCCCGTACAGTGCCTTACGTAGCCGCCAGACCTTGTTAGTGCCATCAGTGAAACCTGGGGGCTGCACCATGTAGATCTCCTCATCAAGGCGACCGTGCAGGAATGCGTTATTAACATCCAACTGCTCCAACTCCCAGTCATGCTGGGCGACCATGGTCAAGAGAGCCCGGGCGGTAGTGTGGCAACCGACTGGAGCAAAGGTCTCATCAAAGTCAATGCCCGAGATTTGGGAGAAACCCTTGGTGGTGAGGCGTGCCTTGTATCTGTCAATCGTGCTGTCAGGCTTCAGCTTGCGCCGAAGTACCCAACGAGCTGAGACGGCTTTACGGCCGGGTGGGAGGTCTACCAGCTCGAACACCTCATGCTTGTTCAAAGCCTTAAGCTCCTCCTGCATGGCCTTTTCCCACAACTCAGCATCAGCGGCCTCCCTAGCCTGACGCACGGTGGTAGGCTCAGCAGGGAGGTAAGAGAGGGGAGACCACTCGCAGCAAAACAGGCAGCAACATATCCTGCTGCAGATGCATCCAAGGCACTGGGAAACTCATGAGCAACAAGCGCATAGCCCACCGCTGAGCTAGGATGGACTACACTGGTGGCGAGACCAAGGGCGTCAAGCCCTGTAGGCCTGGCTGTGGAGCCAGCTGCCGTGGAGGGTGCACTGGACTGGGTGCGACGCTGTGACTGAGAGGAGTGCGAGACAGACGTCTGAGGAAGGGCTCGGAGTCTGCCCCCACGGGTATATGGCCCAGGCACAACTGAAGGTGCCTCTGAAACTGGAGGGGAGACAGGTTCAGCATCAACCAAGGGTGCCTGTGTGGGGACATCAATGACTGCACGCTCGGGAGAGTGTGGAGTAGTGTCATCAGAGAGTGGCGGGACACTGGCTGGGACAGAGGTGGACTCTGAAGACAAAGAGGGTGACAAATGTGGGGTGGACGCCGGAGGCGTATGAGAGGTGGCCGTGTGAGAAGGGCATGGAGAAGAGGACGCGGGAAAAGAGGTCAAGCTCGGGGAAGATGCATCAGCAAGGTTAGAGACAGGGCAAGGACCAAGGGGGGGCACGCTCGAGGAAGGCGGACGAGCGAGACCAGAGGCTGGAGTAGACCCACCCCCCCCAAGCCGACGGAGCGAGGACAAGGAGGAAGGAGGAGCGACCCGAGACAAGTCGCGAGGAAAAACATCCTAAAAGAACAGAGCATCGCGGGACTCGACGACCCGGGCACGATCTGGATCCCAGAAACGCCAGGCCTTGGACATGGCCGAGACACCAAGGAAGGTGCACAGGTGAGCGCGCGGACTCAGTTTGCCGTCGCGTAGGTCCTTAGGAACCCAGACGGCGGTGACACAACCCCAGACACAAGCGAGAGGAAGGTCCGCTCGGCGACCATACCAGCGCTCAAACGGTGTGACATGGCGAGGGAGAGGACCATGGGGAACGCGGTTCCAAACCCAGGTCATGTAGGACATGGCCTCAAAGGAGAAGATGGGAGAGAGTGCAGAGGCAGCAAGAAGGGTGCGGACACCGTCAGGAAGAGTGCGATTCCAACGTTCAGACACGCCATTCTGTTGGGGAGTGTAAGGGGCGGTGGTCTCGACATGGACACCACGAGAGGAGAGAAAGCGGGAGGTGGGCCCAATGAACTCACCGCCACGATCGCAATGGAAAATACGAAGACGATGACCACACGCAAGTTCAGCCTGGGGAAGCCAGGACTCGATGGTGGGACACACATCACTTTTTTGCTTGAGAGCAAAGACCCAACACATGCGAGAGAAGTCATCTGTGAGACAAAGCACATAGTGACCAGCTCCCCCGAGGGTGTCATGGGGCAGGGGCCCTATGACGTTAGCATGCAACAAGTCTAGAGGGGCAGAAGTGCGCGTCTCAGATGTGGAGAAGGGAGAGCGATGCATTTTCCCTTGAGCACAAGAGAGGCAGTCAGGGGGACAAGGAGAAGAGAAGGAGCTAGCATCCAAGCCCTCAGCGGGTAGCATGTGAAGAAGAGAATCAATGGCGGCAGTGTGGATGTGGCATAAGCGGCGATGCAGCAGCTGAGTTTGGGAAGGGGAGAGAGAGCGAGCAACATGCACATGGGCGGCAGTAGCAGGCACCAGCGCAAAGGTAGGAACGCAAAACAAGCGATCGCAGCGTGTGCCATGAAGAAGAATGCGGCCAGAGATGCGATGAGAGACAGAAGCAATGCCGCGGCTGGAGGAGAAGTCCATGCCCTGGTCGTCGAGCGTGGTGACAGAGAGCAGACTCAGCTCAAGCGATGGAACATACAAGATTTCAGGCAAAAACAGTTCCCCCCCAGGGCCAAAAAAGCGGACAACGCCAACACCCTGTACAGGCAGCAGCTGACCGGAGCCAGTGCGGACAAAACGGACAGAGTCAACGGGGCCAAGAGACACAAAGGACGCACGCGACGAGGTCATGTGGTGGGTGGTGCCGGAGTCAAGGATCCAAAAGCCCCCGGACGCACGAACGAGGGCGGGATCACGACTCACAGCAGCAACAGCAACATGCGGGACGAGACGCTGACCACAGGCAGCAAGACAACAAGGTAAACGAAGAGATTGCCATTCTTCAATCCACGGCACATCATCAGGGGGAAACCCAAGAACATGACCGGATGTCGGACCACGTAACGCCCCATCGACAGCACACGCAAGAGTCTCTGGCCCAGAGCTGTCACTCTCATCTCCCTCATCACGAAGGTGGCGCTGATGGACGGCGTGGTAGAGAGCAGCGTCCAACTGACACTCATCCTCTGGAGGGTCAGGAGTGATGACGACCCCGGAGGACGCACGATGAGAAGAGGAGGGCGAGGGCGCCCAGGAAGGAGCAGCATATGCACTGGAGGGTGGGCCGTAGAAGACCGGCCCACCTTACCCTGGAGGCCACCCCCAGGGGTAAGGAACAGGGGATGGTGCAGCTGTAGTGTGGTAGACAGCTGCCGCAGAGGGGGAAGAGTGGTGGCGGGGTGGTGATGGCGGGGGTGCGATCCGAGAGGGGGCTGCCGGGACGCCAGAACTAACGGAGGAGTGCGCCCAGTGAGCACGCATGGCCGAGGCCAGACGCTCGTTGTCGGGCGATCCCGGGCACTTCGGTGCAGAATGACCAGTGGCCCCACAGTTCTAGCACGTGACAGTGCTGGAGGTAGAGGAAGAGGAGGGTGTGCTGCTGACGGTGGAGTTGGTGGCTTTACCTTTGCCGCGGCCTGATTGCTCGCCAGGGCCAGCTGCAGAAGTTCCTCTGCCCCGTCCACCACCTTTGCCTCGACCCCCCCCACCACTCCCTTGGTTTGCAAGGGAGGAGGCCGGAGAGGTGGGTGAAGAGGATGAAGAGGAAGATGAGGTAGAGGGAAGNGCCCCACAGTTCTAGCACGTGACAGTGCTGGAGGTAGAGGAAGAGGAGGGTGTGCTGCTGACGGTGGAGTTGGTGGCTTTACCTTTGCCGCGGCCTGATTGCTCGCCAGGGCCAGCTGCAGAAGTTCCTCTGCCCCGTCCACCACCTTTGCCTCGACCCCCCCCACCACTCCCTTGGTTTGCAAGGGAGGAGGCCGGAGAGGTGGGTGAAGAGGATGAAGAGGAAGATGAGGTAGAGGGAAGAGCTGTGGTTGTGGCGGCAATGGTAGCACGATGAATGCGCTTGTTCTGGAGGACACTCCACCAGTCAGTGAGGCATTGGGAGGTGAACTCCCAAAGAGCACCAATGCCCGGCGGCGAGTCAGCAAGCACAAGTTCAGCATCAAGACGTTCAAGCTTGGAGGCTTTCACTTCCCTGAGGATGTCGGACAGCTCGGGGATGAGGCCGTTGACGATGGACAGATTGGCTGAAAGAAGTCCATGGGCAGCTTTGCCGAGGTCCTTCAGCAGACGCAGACTGCGAGCCCAATAGACGTCCGTAGTCTCATCAGCACGCATGGACAGAGTATTGACCTTCAGCCCCAGTACGGGCTCTCAGCACTCTCATCCCGTATTGGGGCTGACGGTCAATGCTCTGTCCATGCGTGTAGACTAAACAAAGGGGACAGTGCTACGGCCGCTGATGCTGCAATGACTGCCACAGAAGAGGAAGCGGAGACGATGAAGCAGGCAATTCCAGTGAGCGCTGCACCAGTGAGGGCTGAGATGGCCGCCGCAGCTGTGACCAAGAGGCGGACCTGAGGGCCGACGGGTGAGGATGCTGCAGCAGTCGACACTTGAGCGGTAGAGTCGCGAATGGACGTGACTGCACTGGAGAGTGATGTGGCAGCTGAAGCTGCTGTGGATGCGATGGAGTCAACTGCAACTGCAATCTGAGTGGCGATGTTGACAGTGGCTGCAGCAAGGGGACCCTGATCAACAGTTGTGGCAGTGTAAGTGTCAATCGCCCGCCCTGCTGCGGTGGTAGCAGGGGCACGTGACGCACGGGCCGTGGCAGTGAAAGTGGACGCAACAGCCGAGCTAGAAACAAGCGCGGCCTCCAGCACTGAGAAGGTGTTAGAAGAAACAGGGACGGGTGCCGCTGACTGCGACACAGCTGGTGAGGCAATGCGACGGGAGGAATCCTCTGTCCGCTGTCTAACTGGTGCTTCTATAGTTGGTGCTGCCCCAGAATGGGCGGCACGAAGATGAAGACTCTGCTGACGGGTTCTACGAGCAACAGGTGAGCTTACAGGTGATGCAGGACAACGTTGCTCTCGTGGTGGCCCAATGGCTGGCGCGTTCTGCACCGTTGGAGAGTCGTTGGAGGCAGACTGGCATTCGGTCGCGTACTCCGCGGCGTCGGCACGCGCAAGGTGCTCCGCGGGGTCGTAGTCCTCTCCCGGGTAGTAGCCAGGACTCTCACACCGGCTGCGACGGGCCCACGCTCGCCTCTTCTCCTCCTCGTAGCGCGCGAGTATCTCGGCAGTGTGTGCTTCCTCTGGCCAACCCCTTGGTGACGTGGGGATGGGCTCAGACTCTGGTGGTGAAGCCAGGGTGGTACTTCACACTGCAGATGCGGCCGCCGATGTGGCTGTGAGGGTAGAGAGATACTGACGAAAGGAGTGCCCGACGTGAGAATGCCCGCGGGCTCAGTGACGACTCCGAGATGCGGAGCCGGAGAAGTAGGCTGAGAAGAGTGCCCAGCGCGAGAATGCACGCGAGCTCAGTGGCGACTCCGAAATGCGGGGTTGGAGAAGCAGGCCGCAGCAGTGGGAGAGGCGAGAGACCTGAACCCGCGTAGACAAAAATCGTCAAGGAGCTGCTGCTGCGGGAGGAGGGAAGAGGCCGAGAGGAGTGCCCGACGCGAGAATGCATGCGGGCTCAATGGTGACTCCGAGATGCGGAGCTGGAGAAGCAGGCTGCAGCAGTGGGAGAGGCGAGAGGCCTGAACCCACGTAGGCAGAAATCGTCAAGGAGCTGCTGCTGTGGGGATCGGGATTAGAGTGAGCAGCACCCTTAGCCTAGAGAGACGGCGGTAGGGTGGTGCTGCTATGAGGCATCACATGGGGTGATGCCACGGGCCGAGGGTGCGAAGAATGAGTGACGACGATGAGACCTTGATGCACTCTTTCGGCGTCTCTAGTCCACGGGTCCCGAATCGACGGAGCGGAGGGAGTGATTCCTCCTGCTCTGATACCAGTAGGCAGCGGCAACAGGCCGCTTTAAGCTCTCATACACACTAGTCTAGGAAGGAGAAGCATCCATGGCTAGGGTGGGGTGAGAGAGGTGAGAAACCTGGTTGAGAGATCGCGTAAGAACAACAAGTCTGAGAGTAACGAGCAAGCGAGGTCTTAGCCGCAGTTGACCGGGCCACCTACTTGAGTGACTCAAAGTGGGGCCCAGCCGCCACCCCGGGGTCGAATCTGACCGGTCGGCAAAAAGCCGCCGCGATTTCTCACACCTCAGAGCGACTGAGTGTGTGGCCCCGTAGGATCAGCAACCCGGGCAAGAACCAAACAACCTGCACAACATGCATGAACATAATTGCAGAAACCACATCGACCATGAGCGTTTGTGGTGCATGCATCACTTCAAGTAGTTTCTCATGTTTCAGCCACCGAGTGGCTCACACTCAACCACTGAGAATTCCATGATTCCACCACAGAAGGGCATGAGCATGGCTGGGATCACTCCTGCTTTGCACCCGTCCAGCCTTGCTTGGACCATGGCTTCAATGGTGTTCAGTCACCTGCAGTGAGCGAGTGAGTGAGTGGATGGAGACAAGAGGTCACTTGCGTGTGTGTCAAGCACTAACACCGGCGTCCCTACTTAAGCCCGCTAGGGGCTCATTTGTACTTTCTCCTTGTTCTTTACTATTCAACATTCCAGACTTCGCCAAATTCTTGCCGTCTTGCATCGCACTCACACACAGAGCTCATGTTCGTTTTTGCATGGGCCCGCATGCCCTAATTTTTTTCCAATTTGCGGGACGACACGTTGCGCAGAACACAAATGATGGATGGTGCTCCGAATGGATAGGACGAAGAAACGCTGGGAAGTGTAGACATTACTGGTTGAAATGAGGGAGGGATGCCTACGCCTCCCGTCGTAGCATGACGTGTGTGCATTTGCGTAATGCATCTCCCAAGCTCTTGGAAAGACATCAACAGATCCCTCAAAAGCTCCGAAGCAGGAACTAGGACAAACAATGGAACCGAACAACTTGTTGTAGGTCGCAGCAAGAGGCCGCCTCACATCCTCAAACACCTAGCCTAGGACCAAGCAGCATCCATGGCGGGACGAGGTGAGAGGGTAGTGCAAGAATACTTAGTTTTTAAGAGAATGAGAGGACGAGTAACGAGAGTAGCGAGCTAGCGAGCTCGTAGCACACGGTTGACCGGGGCACCCACTCGTGAGGCTCGAAGTGGGGCCCGGCCGCCACCCCGGGGTCGAACCAAACCGATCAGCTAAAAAGCTGCCGTGGTTTCTCACACCTCAGAGCGATTGAGTTTGTGGCCCCGTAGGATCAGCAACCCGGGCAAGAACTATACAACCAGCACAGCATGCAAAGCACAAGAAACCAGAATCCACATCGACCACGAGCATATGTGGTGCATGCACCTCTCAAGTAATCTCTCATGTTTCGGCCATCTTGTGGCTCATAACCAAAATGCTGCAAGGTGTCTCCATGGTAGGGCTTGAGCATGGCTGAGGTCACATTTGTCTTGCATCCGGCAGAAGTGCCAACACTGCTTGGACCACAGCTTCAAAGATGCTCAGTCCCCTGCAATGAACGTGTGTGTGAGTGAACGGAGACAAGAGGCCACTTGCGTACAGGGCTGCAATACCGCGGTATTTGGTACCGCGGTACCCAAATACCGCAGTACACTTGTATCACGGTGTTAATACCGCGGTATCCTAGTTCCGTGGGAGGTTAGTACCGATACCGGTAACGCTCCCACGGTAGGATCGATATTGGTTAAATACCGCGGTACATACAGTGTACCGCAGTACACGGTATAATGCACAATTCGCAAGTCATAACAAGAAAAGTACCGCGGTACTTAAATGTACATGCATGACGAAACTAGTGCCCTTGTTAGATAATCGGAAATCTTTACGTTGCCGTACGATATGAACTGCGAAGGAGTTTGTAGACATGTCA
>SZWC01000085.1:582670-603178 GCA_023375785.1 Penium margaritaceum
CATGTGTGTGTGTGTGTGTGTGTGTGTGTGTGTGTGCCATGAATAGTGTGACAAGAGGGACTAGATATGTCAGTGGCCAACAAGACTCCAACACTGAGGGCATGGATGAACCCCCTTTAGCGACATGTTGTGTGAGAGTGTAGGATGTAAGGGACACAATGTGACAGACAACACCGAAAAAAGTGGAGATATGGCAAAAAAATGGTGGAAAGAAGGGCAGAACAAGTGATGTATTAATGCAAGCATGAACATGAGCCCGAAACCTCCAGAAGTGAAACACTAAAGTAGCTATATCCATCAAGTTGAAAAAAGTATGCCATATACATTTTTATGGCCATGCCCGATCAGTGACGCAAAACACCAGTCGAACAAAGCGAGGGTTGTGATGTGTCACCCTTGCCGTCGCAAGAATTTCGATTGAGCAATCAGCCTTTTCCCCTTTGTTTTACTCCCACATACCCATTCACGGATTTAGGGTTTTCTATGTTATTGCGGACGAAGCCCGCTTAAAGATGAAACCCTACATTCGTAAATGGGGATTTGCGAGTTGAAAAAAAGGCTAATCGCTCGATCGCGGTTAAGCAAAACCGCCTTTTCCCAAAACAAAATCAGACAAGAAGACCCATTTTTCATCCATGCAAACCGCCATAAAATCCTAGCCCAAATTACACTCGGGATTTTAGGATTTTACTTTTGCACGGACTTCTGCCGGGCCGTGCAGTAGTGGGGCCCAACAGGTTGCCTTTCAGTGCATGGGGTGTGTTGGACCCCCAACTCAACCCCCTCGCAAACCTTTTTGAGAAAAGTCACAAATCCTTCTATAGAGGGATTTGTCATTTTTCTTTGATGTCTGACGACGTCAACATGTTGTGTTGGATGGCATGCAACGTTGACATAGCATGTTGATTTAGATATAGCATGGTTTTTTGCATGCTCGGTGGATACAGTGTTAAGAAAGTGCGAGAAAGTTGCAAATCTGGATATGTCGTGTGTAATGTGCGAAACATGGATATAGCTATAGTTTATGACAATCTCATAGATGTATGGTCACTCTTACATAGAAAGAATGATATATTATTTTTGTTGGAAAAAAAAAAAGCAAGAGGAAGGGATTTGCCCTCCACCCTCTGTCCAGCCAACTTACATGCAAGCTGCACAATGGCTGGTCTATGGGAAAGTATAAGAATATACCTTCCAGCTCCCAAACAAGAATGGGATGGATCCTGGCAACATCACGGGTCACTCGAGTGTGTTGGTGTGTCCGTTGAGGTGGCCTTTGGACTTGTTGCAACGGCTCGCCGGGATTCCGTGACGCTCAACGACTACTTTGAAAGAATCAGCATTAGTTGGCACGCCCTCATGTGCTCTCCAAAGTTTTCTCGATTGTCCATTTTCTTACTTATGTTATCCTTGCTCATTCATGATTTGGTTGCATAGACTTTTCATTTTTGCACTTGGTGCACCTTTGGGTTTTTCATGTGGACATCCGAGGAGCCCGTACGCCTATGGGGTTCTCACTAACTATTGTTTTGGAGCTTGCAGCTCGGTTGGTCTATTGTTTACCACTTGCTTGGACGTGAATTTTGAGGCATGCATGTGGGTGAGCCTGTATCCTCACAGTTGTTTTCTTTTTAACCTCTATTCGATCACGCAAATCATTTTCCACCAACCAAGTGTTGTTCCTTACATTGTGCTCACCACAGTGTGATAACTAACACATGATGTCGCTAAGAGGATACTCTCATTCTCTCATTGTGTGAGATATGTAGAGAGAAACAACCTCTTCCTCCCTCCATATAGGACGTAACAGCGACAACGGAAGCATTTCTGTTGGGCTTGGCTGGGCTAGGCTGAGTGGAGCATAGGCCCTTGCATCGTGGAGGGACTGAGCTCAAGGCTCACGTCATGTAGTCCTCCGACAAAGTTGGATGCGGAATACTTGTGAATTTTTTAATATAATCCCTCATCACGGCAGCCTTCTTGGGAGCAACCTGAAGTAGGATTGATGACGTCTTAAGCCACCACAGTAGTGGCAGCAGCTTAAGCAGTCATAACAGCTGTATCTGGCTGTCCTTGTCATAGCAAGAGCAGGTGTTCACAATGGAAGCAGTAGCAAATCAGCAATAGCAACAGCAGCCCGTGTGACAATGACAACATCGTCATGTTGATCAGTAGCAGCAGCACATACTACTGCATCAGCCGGAGAAGTAGTACCAGCAATAGCAGCCATTTTTGCAGCAACAAAAGAAAAACAGAAGCAACATCAGCTACAGCAGACGCAGCAACACTAGTAACATCTGCAGCACAAGTAGAAACAACAATAGCAGCAACAAAAGTAGCTACATTACCTGTATTAGCAACAGCAGCAGCAGCAGCAGTATCAACCATGCTAACAACTGTAACAAAGCAACAGTAGCAGCATGAGGAGCAGCAGAAGTAGCAATAGCAAACGTAGTGCACTTATTGCACATACATGAGCAACATCGATAATGCACTCATTATGCAGGCAGTAGCAGCAGCTAAGGCAATAGCGGCTTGCGGGAAGCTACTTTGTACCTTCCCGCACCCTGTGCTTTGTCGGTCGATGGGCTTGTTGACCATCGAGCTCGATCGTCAACAAGCCTGATGATCAACGAGCTCATCAATCGACGAGCTCGTCCACCGGATTCCAATTTGCCTGTCAAGTGGAAAAGGAAACAAGAGGCAGGTGTTGCACGCAAAGTGTGCATAGGGTTACATAGTAACCGAGCAAAAGTATTCATATTGGTATCTCTTAAGAGGCTAAATAATTGCACGCAATCTGGACCACATAATGGAAGGTTTTCCATGAGAGTTTACTTCATCCATGGAAACCAAAACTGGTTGGAAATGGACTGCCAAACTGTCACCGGCATTTTTTTAAACTAATTTTCTTGTTCGCCCACGTGTGCCCTTAAACATTTTGTATGGTTTGAGCGAACTCTTCCTGAATTACATCAAGCTACGCTAGATTTTTTTCCAGCTTGTGTGGATGTAAAAGCGAAAAAATGCAACAAAAAATTGAACGAATGCGCTTGACAGTATAGAATTATGTACAAGAATTCACCAACAAATGAAATTAATTTGTTCTTGTATTGTGGACATGGTAGTTTCACACTTCTATTATGAACTTCACTGAATAAAACATGACATTTGACAAATTTGAATGAATTTTGAATGTTTCATCATGTTAAAAAAAACAATGTGACGTAATTATAGGCAGACTTTGATTTATTTACCTTGTTTTATGACGGTGGTTGAATTCCTTTTCTTTCAATTGCATTTTGACCCTGTTTGAAGCCGGGTTCACGAGTCTGAAGAGTTGAGCATGACAACCAGTTCCGTGAAACAGGACAGGGCGAGGCCAAGGAGGAGCGACGTAGAGGGGAAAAAATATATTTAATTCCGCTCGCCAATGGACTGGAGGGCCTAAACGTACAGTCCTTACGCTTTAGTCCTGGCATCGGACTGGTCATTCCGTACTATCCGGGGTCTATCCGGACATCTAGGTCTATGTCCGTGATTTTTTTTTTCTGGACCGACCTCACCGAGGCGTCCGCGGACGTGGGGGGGCATACAGTCCGGCTGATTCTTGCATCCTGATTGGTGGATATGTCAGAAAAATGACCGATCCACCAATCACGATTTTCTTGAAGCATCTTTTGGCCACTAACCGATTGTAATAGGTTAATATGTAACCCAAAAAAGCAGGAAGGATAGTGAGCTTAGCTACCCTTGGAGGCTCAACTACCACCCATTGTGAACCCGAGTGTGCCTTCATCCAACACTAGGTCCTTCATGTTACTGCTACATAAATTATTGGGGTTACGTAGAAAACCTATGCAATCGTTTCGGTATCCAAGAATCAGCGCTGATGTCAGAAAATCCGCTGCACAACGACTTCCGCGACGGCAACTCTGTCTGCGGTCGGTGTTTATGTCCACCGACAGCCCATCGATTATTTTCTAGGTATTTTTTTCAGCACTTCTGTCGCATCCGGAAGACAGGCCGCCTCTGAGCGCAATGTCCCCTGCGGAAGCGACTCCCAGTCCAAGAAATACGTGCGAATCGGACAGACTTTGCGTAGCAACCAGGGTTTTTTCCGAAACAGATACCGGACATCGCAAGCAAGCACTTGACTTCACTGACGACGACTTCTCGGACAGGAGGGGAAGGTCGAGCAAAACTCGTTTCCAAGGCAGATAACATGTTTGAACCCGGCTTCAGTCTATAACTACGTAACCCCGATGCAAGCCTGCGTGCAGCCAATGCCACTAGTTTTCTTTATATTTTTCACCCTTTCGTTTTTGGTTGAGACGAAGGCATCCAGGGTTTGTCCCGGTGCCATAGGAAGACCACCCCTTGAGGACCTATCTCAGGCCTGGCCCTTTCATTCCCTTTTCTGTCCCTTCCTTTTGGTTGATACCCTTGCACATGGGAATCTCATCCCCTCTAGTGGGAGACCACCATTGTTATGTTGTTCCAATGCCCACACCGATGTCCTCGGTGGTCTTTATACCTCATCCAGGGTGGGATTAGATGCCACCAACATTCCACTCCATCGTCTATGGACCACCCTCTCCTTCCTATGTCCCTCGAGCATGTCTTCATTTGGCAGCTTGATCCATCTCTCCTCTGTCTATCCCCTCTATCCGTTTGCTCCTCCTATTGCATTGCAACACGTTCCAAGCGCGTCTACTCCAGCTTTTGCTACCCCTCTCAATTCTCGGCCTCATGATGTCCCCTACGGTATGATTTTGGAGGGCAAGTTCTTGGATCATTGTTTTTTGTTGGGTGGAGCCCTTTGGGGCACGTTGTCTTGTGGGCTTCCTTGCCTGTGGATTGGATCGAATATTGGTAGTGGTTTACCCTAACTCGTCTCCTTGTGAATTCTGGCAATACGAAGCAATATCCTAGACTTGTTTGCAACCTCATCCATTGTCATGTCACTACCCTGTCTCATGTGCCGAGTGACTTTTGGATCACAGATTCTGGAGCCATTTACCATATGACGTCGTCTTGTGCCATGTTTATCACGTTGGGGCTTGTTAGTGACATACGCATCATTGGCACAGCCTCTCGTCAGATGTTGCCAGTCCAGGATGTTGGTGTTGTATGATTTTTTGGTCCATTGAGTGATGTCCACTGTGTACTTTCTGTTGAGGTCAGCTTGTTGTCCATCACTACATTGGATGATCAGGGCATGGACTTTGTTTCCTCTTGTGACATTGGCCTTGTGTCATTGTATTTTTCTGGCTATCTTTTTCTCCGTGGTCTACGTTGTGACAATTTGTTTCACGTGTCCTTGTTTGCACCATCATCCGCTGTCCTTGTCGCACCGCATGTGTATGTTGCTCTCTTGCTTTCCCCCGTGCACACATGTGTGCTCCATCCCTGCTTGTTTCACTTACATGCAGCCACCATCCACAGCCTTCTGCATCATCAGCCTGCCGTTGGCCTTGACATTAGCGCATTCCTTGCATCCTACACTATTGACTGTCTTGATTGCATATAAGGCAAGCATCATTACCCATGCTTTGTCCACCCGTTACATCCCCTTGACCTTGACCATGCGGACATCATGGATCCTCTTCCTAATGAGTTTCTTAGGGATGTCTGACAGTACGTTTTTTGTGTAACGGATGACTTCTCTTGCTTTTCCTAGATCTTTACCCTTTGCAAAAAAAGGGATATCGGGCTCACAATCAAGTCTTGGCTTGTCTAGGAAGTTCGTGCTTGCGAGCATAAGTTGTGAGAATTTTCCTTTGATCATGATGGGGAGTTCATGGAAACCACATCCTGATTCCTTCAGCCTCAAGGACTGCTCATTGAGCTCTCTACTCCGTACATGCCGCAGCAGAACGGAGTGTTAAAATAAGGGAACCGCACTCTTGTTGACGGTGTTTTCACCTGTCTTCTCGAGTCTTGCCACCCTCTGCTATTTATCTTGAAGGTCATGTCCTACATGCAGTGGGTTTGTGACCATGTTCTCCATAGTTGCAGCCTTGTCATGTCACACAATTCGAATGATGATATGGTTTTTGTGTTGACCTTTGCTTTGCTCGTGTCTGGGGTAGCATCGCTTCTGTTTGGCTCCCTATGGACCCACACGATGGCAAGTTGTATCCTCGAGGTCGTCTATGTGTTTTCCTTGGTGTCTCCTTTCAGTCCAAGGCCTCACAGTTTTCGGACCTTGCGCATAGTCGAGTTGTTGAGTATCGCAATGCTCTCTCCTTTAGAGCACTTTTTCTCATGATGTTACTCTTTTTGTCTTGTATCTTGCACTCTTCTCCTGTCTAGGAGGAGGTGGTGTCTATGGAGTGCCCTTCCGTAGTGACTGCACTCCGTATCCTGCATCTTTGTAGTCACCTATAGCATTTCCTCCTCCATCTGCGTCATTGCATACGTCATCTCTTGTCCCATCTGTGTTGTAGCTATCTTCATCTCTTGTTACATGTGCATCATTGCTTGCATCATCTCTTGCCACATCTGTGTCAACACCTGCTTCACCACCTGTTGCATCTGCGTCGACACTTTCTTCATCTACGTCATCTCCCGTCGCACTAGCAAATTCACTTGCATCACCTCTTGTTGTATAGCTCTGAATTCCAACACTATCTCTTATGTCACCGGTTGTTGTCCCATCTATAGCAGACCAAGTTGCAGCCTAGTAGTCCCCTATCTTGTCACCGCTCATCTGCATGCCTAGCATGGTCTGAGACCCTTGTAGTCTCAAACTCACTATGCCATGTCTGCCACTCATACTTCCTTGGCTGGCCCTTCTAGACCTGTGCGGTCAGCCTGTCCAGTTTGTGGTGGTTTTGTTGACCCACATGGCCTTGTCTTGTCTCTGGACTTGACTCTCTTTGGTTGGCAGTGGCTGTGGTGCAGCCGAACACCGTGGTTGGATATTCTCTCATTGCTAATGAATTCCATCGAGGCATTTCGGCAGCACATGATACTTGGCCTATGCTATATCCCTCAGTTGTCACCACACTTGTTACGAGTGGCACCACAGCACGTGTGCCTAAACTGACCACCGTGCAGCAACCACACTGCGTTGTAGATACAACACTTTGGGAGCAGGCTACACACATGGAGCTCATTGCAATCAAGGAACATGGGATTTATGAGAAGGTGTAGCTCCCACCTGGTCGTGAGGTCATATTAGCTCCTTGGGTATTTCAGAGAAAAAAGAGGCCCAATGGCTTAGTGGAACAATAAAATGCCTGAGGAATTTCTCAAGTGCTTGGCATGGAATTTGATCCCATCATTGCATATGTTGGCAAGTACACCAGGGCNTCTTGATTGCGTCCCCTGGCCCTCAGGCTTTCCAGGCTGTAAAGAATCTCCTTCGGTCAATATACAGAATGAAGGATCTTAGTCTAGCTTGAGTATTCTTAGGAATGGAGGTTGAGCATGATCGCTAACGTTGCACACTACATGTGCATCAGGCTAATCACAAAAGGATGCTGGAAAGGCGTTTTGTTGACCCGTTGGCCGTATCCATGCATATTACACTAGCTGGGTAGAGGCCTCTCACGTCAGCAGACCCAAACAATCCGAAAGAGTCTTTCAATTTCCCAATGTACCTCTGAGTCATTGGCTGCCTTGTGTTCCTTGGGACCACAAAACGTGCAGAAGCTACCTTAGCTGTGAAATTCTTGCAATTCTCACATCATCTATGTCAACTCCATCCGGAGGCTGCAATGCATGGTTTTCAATGTATCGTGTCTACGCCAAGCTTGGGATTGTGTTTTCGTGCACAACCATCTGTAGTTGTTGAAGGATACACTTAAAGTGATTGAATCCTAAACAAAGCCTCCTAAGCGGCTCAACCTTCCCCGCTCATCACCTACGCGACCCACATGTCTGTCAGAGATGGGTAGGGGAAATCGCATGGCTGTACATGACCCGCTGCATGCCTGTACGTGGAGCGGATTACGCACAGCCACACTCAAATGCTCAAACTTCCACCTGTGCTGGTTCGAAGTTTCGAACTCTGATGATCCTCGGGACCTGGACAGTGGATGAATGAAAACACCCTGTCTTCAGCTGCCCCACCGAACGGGCACTAGAAAATATCTAAATGCCTAAAAAAACAGAGAATAGAGAAAAGTTCATTCCCATGCCCAATCACTTTCATTTTTACAAACCAAAGAATACAAAAAAAGGTCTACAATTGTTAGACTCGGGGCACAGTTCATTTAATATATAAAAGTGGGTTCAGCCCCTTGCCCCCATTTATGTAGATTGAATGAACCGTGCCCCAAGTTGAAGATTTAAATGAATTGTACTCCCATTGTGAAACTTTACGTGCAAGATGAAAGGAATTTGAATTGTTCTGACAAAATGAAAAAACTAGACTGTTTTTCTAGTTGAAATTCAAATTGGTTTTATGCCCCCGCTATTCACTCGTTTCCTCCACTCTTTCAAAATAGGACCAAACTGGAGCCATCGCTTGCAATCGAGCGATCACCTGTTTCTTTTTCCTTTTCCTTTTAATCAAGCAAGCTCTGTAGTTTGCAGTGAAAATATCGTTTAAAACTAACACCTATTCTGGAGTTCAATGTTCGATCCTTGTGCAGGCACGTGCTGGGTCCCGCTATTATGAGCCCCATAGGTGTCCATGGAAGCGGGGCCCACTGTAATTCGAGGGGGGAGAGCTGGGGCGGGACGATGGTACTATGGTTTGTAGGTTGAGATGGGGGACTTGTGTGTCCCAGGAAAGCAAAGAAAAGTGTGTTCTCCCTTGTACGCAATGAAACGAAAACGACATTTCAATTTTTTTCAGGACACACAAACCCACCAGTTTTGTACGTGCAAACCATGTTAACAATTTATCACTTTGAAACATATTCAAGGGGATGCGGTTTTACTTTTACGCGAGCACTTGCAGGGCTCCACGATAGCGGGCCCGAGCAAGTCCCTTTCAACGCATGGGAAGTTTCGGACCCCTAATCTAAACCTAGCACAAACCCGTACAAGATCATTGACAAACCCATCAAACTTGGGATTTTTTTGTCCCCAGCCAAAACTTGCCGCTGGGCTGCCAGAGTGTAAGACAATAGGATCCGTGTTGGTGGCGTTCTGTGAAGGAAACAATGATTTTGGCTCACAGAATGCTACCAAATAGACAGCTTTTAGACATCCAAAACACGACTGTTTAGGATGACCGTTCTATGGAGAATTAGAAAATGAAAAAAATGTTACCAACTGTATAGCACTTGTAACCTAAAAAAACCAAGCATAAATGCCTTCAAAACATTTTTCATGCTATAACCGAAAGACCATGCACGTTGAGATACTTGTCACTCGACACATCCTACATACAGAATTAAAATGATATAAAAAATTTGAAATTATAAATACTATCAGAAAGATGAACCCAATTCACCCATCACGACTTCAAATCGCGGTCAACGCACACAAGAATGTTTAGAGCTGTGGCATTCTGTCATTCAAGTTTCAAATTTGGGACAAAGTACACATGAATTACAAGCCCGTGGCCTTTCTCTTTAATGTGGTACATGGTGGGGGAATTTCACCTTTGTAGCCCTCTTTACCAAAATCTATTTATCATTTATCATGGCCGAATCCGATGGTTAGCATGATTAGGGTGCATAGGTCAAATGCCCCCAGTGAACCACGCCCCCAAGTTGTAGGTAAAAGGAGTTATGCCCTCGTTTTGCCTCAAAACATAGTTCCAATGTGATGTGGATTGCATGGCTCTTTGGACGGATGATGTCAACATGGCCATTGAACAATCATGAATCCCTCTTTTGTGTGATTTGTGATTGTTGCACGCAATATGCTTGGTGGGTCCGTGACTCCCCATGCGTTGAAAGGTAACTTGCTAGGCACCGCTACCGTGGGACCCAGCAGGATCCCACGCAAAACTAAGACCGTAAAACCTTGAATTTAATTTGGGTTGTGGTCTGATTAAGTTTTGCATGTAGACATGGGGAGGTGGGGGATTGCCTCTTAGGGAAAAGAACAATAGGAGTGTTTGTGCTCGATCTTAAAAACTGGTGGTTTTTCTTGATCACGATTGAGGGATGGCCTCTTCGCTTCTCTTTTTTTTCTTTTTCTTTTTTCCAACACGTAAATCCCATTTCTTGATGTCGGGCCATATGCTTCGTGTGCGCTCCGCCTGCACAAAACAAGAAGGAAGGTCATCCATCGATCACGATTCTCGCATGGGAGCGACGAATCCATGAGGATCGGCGGTGACCCGCAAGGTGAATCGCTCCTTCATGTATTTCTTTCACAGTGGGGGCATTCTTTCAATGTGTTGTTCCAAGTGGGAGAATGGGACCAATTGGTTCCAAATCATCACACGACCAACGATTTGGACAAAAACAATTATGTCCAAAATGAATTTCAGATGTGTCTCATTAAAAACAACAATAAACATTCATGAAACTGATGGTAGCAAGTGTACCCATTAATACGATGTTAGAGGATGATGGCATGTGTCACAAGCGCACAAGATACATCAACATTAATCATCACTTTATACGCGAGCATATCTCGCATGGCGATTTCTGTGTTGTGGGTGTTGAGACGTTATAGTAGCATGCAGATTTCCTAAAAAAAAACATTGTGTGATGGCAAGTTCGAGTGCGCGGAGCCCAATGGTAGGCTTCTTCCATATTCTTTTTCTCTTGTATGATTCTTGTACCACTCTTGCTTTCTCCTCTCTTTGTCTACGGTCTTTGTGTTGTCCTGTCTCCTGCCCCCTCGCTGTGCACTGTCATTATCATTGTTCTGTGACCTTTACTAACTTGTGGTCACTTGAGTCTACGGGTGTGTCTGTGTATCTCTGGACTTGTTGCCACAGCTCCTCCGGATGCCGGGATGATCAAGGTCTACGTTGACAGTATCAACTGACGTTCCCTCACGTGCTGTGCAAAGTTTTCTCGGTGACCATCTTTTGAGGTCCATTTTGTTTGTGGCAATATTCTCGCCTGTTCACGATCCAGTTGTGTAGAATTTCTGTTTGTACACGTGGTGCTTCTTTCAGTTTGTCATCCGACAGTCGAGGAGCCCGGGTTCTTGCACAGACAAAATGATTTTCAATGCTGATGAGCTTTATGCGAGTTTGATGCATGCCATTGTGCTCAGCAATGCAGTGCGAGCTTTCGTTATCCTAGTGAAGCCGGATGTAACGGGTGGGTTGGCGTGCTTGCTCTTTGAGATGGCACAGTCAAATGCTCTCACAAACCCTGGCACCTAGAGCAACATATGCAGCCTCAATCGAGCTGTACGGAACGAGACCTTAGCTTTAACTCTTCCAAAAAGCCGTGGTACCATCGATAAGGAAGATACTTCCCTATCAGCGAGGCACGTTGTGATCCTAGGCCCAATTTCTCTCTGGGTATTCGTCAATGACAACAGAGGGCTGTGTGCAAAAGCACAAGCCCAGTCAGGGTGTGGACACAACGTAGCAGATGACATGCACTGCCGCCTCAAAATAGAGGCAAAGTGGGCATTTGGACAAATATGACAATGTATTGACAGCAAACACAGCGTCAGTAGGTGTGGTGGTGCCAAGGAACATCAGATACCCGATGACTTGGAGACAAGTCATTCCATCTACCAGCTCCTCTAACCGTACATGGTTTTTGGTCTTCAGAAAGCCTCTGGTTAGCAAGCATCATGGGCGAAGATGCATGGGGAATAGCAGCCAGAAGGTCGGGCAACCACTCTTTCAGAGTGCAGACAAAATCAACCTAGTGCGCAGTGAGCATGCAACACTAGTAGTCACACACAATCTCCATGACCAAGAAGATGCGTGGACAGCCGAGATCCATCATCTTGTATGCAGACTAGAGGAGGTTCTTCACAGCCTGGACGGCCAGTGGATCCGGCAAGGCGATCTAGAGATTGTTCATATAGACGAAGATGGCAATGAAGGGTGCCGCAGGGTCACTCACAAAGAGAGCAGGGTCAATCAAACTGCAATGGTCGCACCGTGATCAAGAGAGTAACCCCCTGCGTAGTTCGGCTTGAAAACAGTGGGAGACAGTCCAATTGCAACAAGACAATAATCAGGAATAGCCAGTACACGGTCTGTAAGAGAAGGACAGGCAGGTCGCAACGGGCCAGGCCAATCAACAGAACGAGATGCATGGGAACGTGAATGTGAAGGCCTGAGATGGCCACCAGGAGCCTGATTGAAGGAGGGTCAAATGAGGGCAAGGGTGCGACATAGTCTGCAATCAAGGGAATCTGTACAAAATCAGCCGATGGTACAGAAGTGGTCGGTGGTGGGACTCCCAAGGATCCATGCGACAAAGCTAGAGAAGATGATGGAGACCGTGTAGACGTGATAGAAGGTGTCGTGAGGGAGAGTGACATGGCAGGGGATGATGCTGCGGGCGATGAGAGAGATACGGACAAGGACGCTGAAGTGCTGATGATGACCCAGGCCAAGATACAAAACTAGGTGCGGCAGGAGGAGAGGAAACGGTCGTTGGAGCGGGTGAGGATGTGGACAATGATGCACTCGCGGGTATAGAATTCAAAGACGATGGTCTATATGTGGGATACATGGATGGAGAGGGAATACAATCCACATGCCATCCAGCCCAAGAGCATCTCTCAACATGAGAGGTGAATGCTAGAGAAGAGACACTTTTGACAATGTCGCAAATGAACTTCGTTTTTAAAACCAAAGCATCACCCGATTCCATTACACAATCACGATCATCGTCCTCCCATTTCCATGTCTTGTAGTATGGAGAGAAACCAAGGAACGGAAAAATACGGCCGTGATGAGAGAGCTTCCCATCATGTTGTTCCTCATGGAGCTAGAAACATGCGACACTTCCCCGGAGATGAGCAAGACGCAAGTTGGCGCAATGACTCAACGAGTATTCACAAGGTCTGACTTGGAGTAGGACATGACCATGAGGAACCCAGTTCCATACCCATGTCATGTACTTCATGGCCTCATAAGCGGCTTCGGTCTTAATCAGCATGTTACGAACACCGTGAGCTAGAGTGCAGTTCCAACTTTTTGAGACACTATTTTGCTGTGGGGTATATGGAGCAACCGAATCAAAGCGGAAACCAAGTGATGTAAGAAAGCAAAGACTTGGGCCAATGAACTCACCACCATAAACAGAGGGAAGTACCTGCAACTTGCATTGATAGGCATGCTCTGCTTTGACAAGCCAAGTCTCAATCGCAGGCCCAACTTCACTCTTCAAGTAGAGCAAGTAAATCCAGCAAAAATGAAAGTAGTCATTAATGAGACAGAAAATGCCACGTTGATTGTCGAGAAATTCAGTCAAAAATGATCCCATCACGTGTGCGTGGACGAGAGCAAGTGCCTTGTGAGTTCATGACTCAGACACTGGAAACGGTACGCGGTGCATCTTGCCTTGCATGTAATCCAAGCAATCAGTAGTACAAGGTATAGAGGATGTAGCAACATCCAAACCAGCGTAAAGCTGATGAAAAAGTAGGCTGTATATGGTAGCGGTGTGCACATGGCAGATGTGCCGATGCAATAAGCAAGCGTGCTCACGAGACTGTGAGGGAGCAACATGGACATGACCAGATGGAAGTGCAGTTGGAGTGGATGCAAACAATGGGACAAGATAGAATTTTTCACACCAGAGATCACAGAACAACATGCCCAGAGGAATAGATTGAGACAGTGCTAACACCACGTGACACAATGAAATCCATACCCTGATAACTGAGGGTGGTGGCAGACAGCAGACTAACCTCAAGTACAGGCACATACAACACATAGGGCAGAAACAAATCATTAGAGCTAACAAAATGCACGACGCCAATGACACAAATGTGCGTACATCTCCTAATCTAGCACAAACATTCATTATGACCAACAGGCCCCAACTTGTACGAATGCAAGACGAGGCGACGTCATGTGATAAGTAGCTCTAGAATCAATAACTCAGAATCCACATGACACGCGTGGAGGTCACATGACAAGTTTGCGGCTATGGTGCCCGTGAAACCAGCAGAGAATGGCATGTGCCAAGAGCAAGCTGATAAGTGACAGGGATAAGAGACATGCTTCCAGTCTTCAGCCCCTTCACCATTAGTGACTGTACCACCCAACAACGCGACTCGAAGGATCCGAGCAACTCGTAATGGTCATCTCTATACCAAACCAGCAACTGACACCGCCAGAGACAACAACAACAAAAACCAATCTCACCATGTAGGAACAACACGACTCTTTCTAAACAGTATTGTATGGCTACACAGAGTTTCACTTATCATCATGAGCAAAAGGGGTGGCCACTTCACCTGCCATTTTTGGTGCATAGCAATGACGCGTTACGGCGGTCGGATCAAGCTCTTGATTGCATTCTATTCTCAAACTGATGGGCAGACTGAGTGCACCAGTGAAACGTTCCAGCAAGTCCTCCGCATTTCATGTAAGCCCCATGGTACTAATTAGGAAGCAAAACTTCTTACTGCTAAACTCGCTTGTAACTCGACAAATTTCATTGCAATGGGTAAGATCCCGTTTGAAGTTGTTCATGGCAAACTTCCGGACCATCCACCGACCGGAAACATTACAAAACTAATTCAAAACTTCCACGATTTACCTCAACTGCCAGGATTTTTCAGGCATCTGAGAAGAAACACGTCAGACCCTCGTGTAGACAGAAGCAGTGATGAGGGAAGCAACAGACCGATATCTCATTGACAAAGTATTCTCCACTGGCAATCGTGTCCCACTTAGCTTCGCGAACATCAATCTATGTGGAAAAGAATTCGCCAAACACAAACCCCATCGGTTGGACCTGTTGGAAATCGAGCCGATGCAAACCCCGGTCGTCGCTCAGATTTGCCTCCTACACAGGATGGAAATCCATCCAGTCATTCATGTGTGCAAGCTCAAGAACTAAATGGGACCTTGACGACAAATTCCTCGTCACCGATTTACCCAACCTCTGATTCAAGTTGACGGGGTTATCGAGTGCATCATTGAGGAAATTGTAGTGTGGCAGTGCTACGCCGACCGGTCGAAGGAGCCACGTGGCTCGAGCGGGGTCACCTGGGACTGTGGGCGGTTGGACGGGATGGCTTGAGGGTCGGAGACCCTCAAGCACCGCGGTTTTGGCCTAGTCGGCCAAGGATTCCGTCCAATCCGCTACATTGGTGTCAGAGCTCTAGGGCTCGAATCCCACGTCGGGAAAACCGGAGATGCCGAGGCGGCTCTCAGTCCTAGTGGGGGCGAGTGTAGCCTGGCACTGCCACACCGACCGTTCGAAGGATCCACGTGGCTCGAGCGGGGTCACCTGGGACTGTGGGCGGTTGGACGGGATGGCTTGAGGGTCGGAGACCCTCAAGCACCGCGGTTTTGGCCTAGTCGGCCAAGGATTCCGTCCAATCCGCTACATTGGTGTCAGAGCTCTAGGGCTCGAATCCCACGTCGGGAAAACCGGAGATGCCGAGGCGGCTCTCACTCCTAGTGGGGGCGAGTGTAGCCTGGCAGTGCCACACCGACCGGTCGAAGGATCCACGTGGCTCGAGCGGGGTCACCTAGGACTGTGGGCAGTTGGATAGGATGGCTTGAGGGTCGGAGACCCTCAAGCACCGCGGTTTTGGCCTAGTCGGCCAAAGATTCCGTCCAATCTGCTACAGAAATCCTCAGGCATCTATCCCGAGAAAAGAAATGATAGAGTATGTGGTCCAGTGGTACAACAACGACGATGCGGATAACAGCTGGGTGCTCTATAACAACCTCAAAGACATCGATGACACGATCAACGGCTACTACATGCGTCAGTGGCCTACGTTTGCTAACATTCAAGGATGTCATGGCTGCAAGTGTAAGAAGTACATCTTAGACGTACCCGATTTCCCAAATTCCGTGAGTGCGCATTTGTGTCAGTACATTTACAATCCACATCACATAGACATTAAGAATCTTGTATTTATGAGTTGAGGGAATTTCGGGCACTTGCCCTGAATCTCGGTGTTCCAATCCGGAAGTGCCTTAAATATTCGATCACCATCCAGAAGGGAAGAAAGAAGTGCCATGAAACGTATCTACATTCCGATATGTTTCGTTGGACTTTTAGAAAACCACGCCTCGTTCTCAAAATCCTTGACTTATTGGCAGAGTTTCTTGAAGCGACCACTCACATGGTAGCATCACACGCATTGTTTGACTCCAGAGCCCAAGATTCAAGATGTACCACATCTTGGTTCTCGCTATACGTAAGCAATATGTATGTAGTTGACATGATTGACCCGTCATCGAAGTACACAATTGCTAATGATAGATCATCCAACTGTTTCATTCTAAAAAATTATGTTGTGCTCCTCACCTTATCCCCGTGAACCACCTACAATGAAAGCGAAAGTGTTTGTAGAGCTATGAGTATGATATCCAATTAAGTGATGAGGGTGATTATTGGGTTGGGACTATAGAAATTCAAGTTATGAAGAATAATTTTTATTTAATTTCTTTATTAAAATTTTTTGAGCTTGTTTGAAGTGTCTTTTGATGTACCAAAATCTACTTTAGAAACCAACCTGCTTTTAGGAATGATGTATATTTTTAAATTATTATTGAATTTAATGAATAATGTTTAATATATGTTTTCACAGAATTATTAGAACCAATGAGTAACTCAACCTGGATATCCAACTTCGTGGGGTAAGTTGTTGGGTAACAGTACAATCTTCCTTGGAGACTGTGGAACCCATAGTAATATGTGTACGGTTCGTTCATGTTCAACAATGGATTTATGTTCGTGGGATGCCTTTGGTGTACCGTCGAGGCGGCGTTGAGATCGGAGTGGCGGGTGACGCACCGCGTGGATCCTAGAGTGAAAGGTTGTGGCAAAGCTATCGTGGCCGTTGGCGATGCAAGCCAAGCTCGCCTTTTGCCTAGCTCTGTTCTGAACTCACGCTATTGCTTGCATTGTGATGTTCTATCAATTATGTTCCTAAAGGTGACTTAGGCCTGTTGAGTTTCGCACTGAAATAGCTACCTGGAATTGTAACTCACAGCTTTACTGCTCCGGACGATATCAGGAAGAATGGAAATCCATATTCGGACCCATTGTTGTTGGGTTGTAGTACGAAGCGTGCAAAGGATTCATGACAATTCTGCACTGATTGCTGAGCCTGCACAGGGAAGTTTTTAGTCGTCAAAAGTCGTCGGACATGGTTTCATGGGACGCGCCCTCGACTGGGGCAATGGATCTGTTGGAGCTTTGGCTCAATTCAGCCTGTAGGCTCGCCTTTGAGCCAATCTCACGTTGCTCGTCGTCGAGTGTAAGGCGCAGTGTTGACCAAGGCATCGGACTGGCCTTACTCGGTACGAATAAGTTCAACGTATTGTTCGCTAGCCGACAAATTGAGACTTATCCAAAGTTCATTTGCGAAATGGAGCTCAGCCGAGCAGTGTACTTGGTCCACCGCATGCGTCGATCTCTTTTTTGCTCCCTCTGAAAGACCGCTTCAGTGCGTCCCCATTGGATTCCACCCGGCGAGCGCAGCCGTGTCCTTCTGCACTCTCCGCCTCGCCCAGCGTCATCAGGCGATCGCAAGCGTCACCTGCCCAACCAGACGTGTGACCATCTGCACCCAGGCTTGTCTCGGGAACGCAGAAGCAAGGGGGGTGGAGGAGACCTTTGGACCTGACGGCGAGAAACTTGAAAGCAGGATTCGGACTGGAGCCTGCATGGTGTCTTCACTTATCACGGACGCTGTAGCGTGTGCGCGGCCGGTGAACTACGCCTCAGGAATACCTGCCGACTTGGCATCTCTCTCGAACTCAGTCGCAGGTGAGCGCCGACCCCTCGACCCTCCCAGATTCGCCACGGTTACGGACTCCGCCTGCAGCAACTGGCAAACAAGCAGCGGGGAAGGACCGAACCACCGGCAGCAGCAGCAGCAGCAGCAGCAGCAGCAGCAGGAGCAGCAGCATCAGCAGCAGGAACAGAAGCGGCGGCGGTAGTTGCAGAAGCAGCAGCAGCAGCATCAGCTGCAGCACCAATGTCAGCAGCAGCAGCAGCAGCAGCAGTTGCTGCGTCCTGTCGGCCACCTGCCCCTGCCATCGCCGCCGCTGCCTCTCCCGTTTCCAGGGACGGCGGCAGCTGCGCCGCGTGCGGCCCCTCCCCACATCCACCTCCACGCGCCGCACTCTCCGCCGCGGCCGCAGTCTCGCTGCACCCATGGGCCGGTGCACATGCCGTTGCTTACAGCAGTCCAGCCGGCGGCCGCAACGGTGGCGGAGCCGGCAGCAACGACTTCCCGCGCTGCAACACCTGGAGGAGGACTTTATCCGGCGGCCCTCCACAACCCTCTCCACTCACGCAACGCTCGTGCTGCGACGAAGAAGTCGCGAGGAGACGAGGCGGTAGCGGAGCGGCGGCGATGGCTGCACCTACGGGAGCTGCAGCTCGAACGAGTGCCACCGCGGGGGCTGCCGCCGCTGCTGCTGCTGCCAGCGGTGGCGGTTGTGGTGCCGCGCGATCGCCAGCGAAAAGGAGATTGTGCGGCAGTAGGGCCACGCAGCTAGCCGTGGCAAGAGCTTCTCTCGAGCTCTCTTCTGCTTGCCCCTCGGTTTCCGCAGCAGCAGGAGCAGCAGCCTCTTCCCTGCTCCTGCATCGCCCTCCTGTGCGGCAGCAGTCTTGGTCAGCGGGTGGTGTCGGGCGCGCCAGTTGGAGCCTGTCGTGCGATCGGGCTCCATCGCGTGTCGGACCCACAGGCGGCTGGACCTGTGAGCTCTCTAGACCTGGGAGCTCAAGCAACGCTGCCGTTGTCGGAAGAGGATGGAGCTCCACTATGAGCAGAACCAGCAGCAGCAGCAGCAGAAGCTGCAGAACCTGCTGCAGCAGCAGCATCAGCAGCAGCAGCAGCAGCAGCAGCAGAAGCTGCAGAACCTGCTGCAGCAGCAGCATCAGCAGCAGCAGAAGCTGCAGAACCTGCTGCTGCAGCAGCAGCATGGCGAGCAGCAGCATCAGAAGAGGGAGCAGCAGCATCAGGAACAGCAGATTGCTGGCTGGCTTGGGAGGCGGCACTGGGCTGCAAAGGCTAAGTGGCAGTGCACCGGAAGGGTGGAGGGACGCGAGATTACGCGGGTGGGGAAGGGGAGGTGCGGCTCCTGTCGCTGCCAGGGGCGTGAGCAGCGGAAGCGCCGCGGAAAGTGCAGAAGTGGAGAGGCAGGCGACGGATGGCAGGGAGACGGAGGGTGAGGGTGTGGAGGCCGAGCGTCACCTCATCGGTGCCGGTGATGGCTCAGTTGCGGGCACAAGTGCAGCAGCACCAGCAGCGTCGGCGGCAGCCGCCGCGGCCGCCGAATCTGCTCCTTTTGCCTCAATTTCCGATGCGGTCGTGGATTTCGAGGGGAGTGGGGTGAGCGAGGGCAGCGGTGGTCCAGGAGCGGGAATGGGCGGAGGGCAGACAGGCGGGGCGAGCGGTGAGTGTGACTGTGCCGTCAGCTGTGGGGTCGGGGCCTTGCAGGCACAGACACAGACGCAGGCGCAATTGGAGTTGGAGACGCAGACGCAGACACAGGTGCAGGCGGAGGTGCAGGCGGAAGCGCAGGCGGAGGCGGAGGGGAAGGCGGGGGCGGGGGAAGGAGCGGGCGAGGAGCAGCAGGGGTTGGTTGAGGACGCAAAGGAGCAGCGGCGGCGGTCCAGGATTGCGGCCGCAAATAAGGGAAAGCTTCCGTGGAACAAGGGGAGGAAGTGGAGTGAGGGTAAGGAATGCAGGATGGTTGGATGGGCGTCTGGATGTATTGAGGGGCGGGGGGGGGGGAGATGGGTGAGTGGTGCATAGCGAGGTGGCATTTGGCATGTGAGCGCATCATGTGAGTGCAGGTGGCATGTGAGTGCAGGTGGCATGTGAGTGTAAGTGGCATGTGAGTGCAGGTGGCATGTGAGCGCAGGTGGCATGTGAGTGCAGATGGCATGTGAGTGCAGGTGGTATGTGAGTGCAGGTGGTGGCTAGGGGATTTTGTCGCTGAAGGGGATGCTTGCAAGTTGGCAAGCACATGTCAAGACTGCTCTGCCACGGCGTTCTGAAGCTAAGGCCTTCAGGTGTTGGTGGACAAAAAGTTGGCGGATCTCTGACGCAGAGTTAAAAAATGGATTTTTAAAAAAGCAATCATCGCCATGGTTGAAGCGACCCATGGCTGGCAAGCTGTCAGGTGACAGGTCACAAGGATGTTTATGCAACCCTTTTGATCTCAGAAAATTTCCCTCTCAGGTCAACAATGCATGTGTGTGTGCATACAGGCATGCATCTGTAGGTAGGTGCATGCTGGCCTGCGTGTGCATGGGAGTGTGCATTCACTGGTGCACATGTGTGCGTGAATATGTGTGTGCGCATGTGTGTGCGCATGTGTGTGCACCTGTGTGCGTGCGTGCGTGATTGCATGCGTGCGTGCCTGCGCGTGTGCTTGTGTGCGTGCGTGCATACGTGTGTGTGGGTGTTTGTGAGTGTGTGTGTGTGTGTGTGTGTGTGTGTGTGTGT
>SZWC01000085.1:625266-637613 GCA_023375785.1 Penium margaritaceum
GTGTGTGTGTGTGTGTGTGTGTGTGTGTGTGTGTACGTTGTGGTTGTCAATCCTTGCGACTGCTACGCGAGCTGGCGGCAGCTCCGCAGCAGCCGCACGGGAGCTGCGCGGTACTGCTGTTGCGTCGTCAGGTGCAGCAGCAGCTGCGCGGCTGCGTGCGGAGCGGCCGCTTGGCCGCTGCACACGCGGCTGTGACAGCAGCCGCGTGCTGCTGCTGCTGCTGCACGCTGCTGCAGCCGCTGTGCGTTGCTGCCGCTGCTGCTGCTGCGCTGCTGCTACTACCGCTGCTGCTGCTGTTGCACTGCTGCTACTGCTAAACGCTGTTGCTGCCGTTGCTGCTCCGCTGCTGCTTTGCCACTACAGTTGCTGCTGCTGCTGTGCTGCTGTCGCCGCACGCTGCTGCTGTGGTGCTGCCGCCGTGCGCTGCTTCTGCTGCTGCTGCTGGATGCGGCTGGCGACTGCAGTCTCACGTGGTGATGGTGAGCGTCGTCGATACCGGTATGCTGTCGTCGACGGGTCCCTGTGGATCTGCTGCAGCTGTGGCTCTCACTGCGGCTGCTCTGCTGCGCCTCTGCTGTGTAGCTCGGTGAGAACAATCTCACCGCTCTGATACCATGAGAAGATGCGTGGAAGCTTCCTAGCGACACAGCCGCTGACTGGGCGTCAGTGCCTGGTCAGACGGTGACGACTGTCACAAGTCGTGCATGCACCGGCAAGGGTCTGGCTAGGAGACACAAGGCAAAGTGTCAGAATGCTTCAATAACATTTGCTGAGAGAAATGACAAATGAAAGGTCCATGGCATAAGTACCTGCCGCGGCGCACGGCGGGTGTCGCACACGGCAATGCAAGATCTGTCCTAAAACCGGCCGAAAACCACTGTTTTGGCCGTAACTCTGCACATACATGACAGAATGCTACACCGTCTGAACCTAGACGTGCAGAATCAAAAGCCGGATGCTACGACTGGACATGCATGCATCCGGCATCAAGCGGTGGACACACAATACAAAAACATGCAAATCGGGCCCACGGCCTGTTCACCGATAAATTCATGTGTGCTACAGAAAACGGGGGGGTGACCATGTACCCATTGATTTCGTGTATAAGCCTCCCATATCCAGTGACCGCTCTTTAACAACGCCATATTCAGCGAGCAAGCACTTTAACAACAAAACATCCACCAGGCGCAGAAAAACAACGACGTATCCAAGAAAAAGAGCGCGAACACCATGCCGTCGCTGCATGAAATGCAGCTTCGGATGGATGATGTCATCACGCCCCTTGAACAATCACAAACCCCACGTTTGAGGTGTTTATGATTGTTTGAGAGAGGGGTTTGTGTGGGGTTTGCGTGAGGGGTCCGAGACACCCCATGCGTTGAAAGGGAATCTGCTAGGTCCCGCTACCGCGGGGCCCAGAAGATGCCCGCGCAAAAAATAAAACCTTCAATCCCGAATGTAATTCAGGATTGGGTTTGAAGGTGTTTGTCTCGCAAACCTAAGGGGTTTTCTGTGCTATGGAAAAAAAATTGACATGGGCGTTTTTGCTCAATCGCGATCGAGCGATGACCCATTTTTTTCGATTTTTTTTTTCGACGCGCAATCCCCCTATTACGATGTAGGGTTTTATGTTTTGCGCGGGCTCCGCCCGCGCAAAACATAGAAAACCCTGAATTGTACTAGGGGGTTTGCGCGTCGAAAAAAAATCGAAAGAAATGGGTCATCGCTCGATCGCGATCTCGCGAGGGATCGAGGGTCACGATCGAGCGACGGTCACATGACCCTCCTCGCCATGCTCGATCAGCGACGCATGTCGCTGATCGCGCATGGCGAGGGAGCCGGATACGTCGTTGTTATATTTTAAACTGCTGGATATGGGGGACATAAAATTCCGCACTTGGATATGGGAGGGTCCGCCCTTTGGGAATGTGGATATTAGAGCTATTTCGCCCNAAAAAAAAATCGAAAAAAATGGGTCATCGCTCGATCGCGATCTCGCGAGGGATCGAGGGTCGCGATCGAGCGACGGTCACATGACCCTCCTCGCCATGCTCGATCAGCGACGCATGTCGCTGATCGCGCATGGCGAGGGAGCCGGATACGTCGTTGTTATATTTTAAACTGCTGGATATGGGGGACATAAAATTCCGCACTTGGATATGGGGTGGTCCGCCCTTCGGGAATGTGGATACTAGAGCTATTTCGCCCTGCAGAAAAACTGCAAGAGGTCCCGGGTAGCGTTCGGAGCTCTGGAATGGTCGTCGGTCAGCTCCAGGATGGTAGTCCGCCACCAGATGACGCACCGGTGTGTAGTTACTCAGAAGCTTCCTAATGTGAATGAGGAAAGGCACGCAGTCATGGACAGGGGCCACACGACGCCATGGATGTGGGAAAAGCTGCCTTTTCTTTCTCGGACACAAACTCAAGACAAGAGAGTGAGAGGGGGGGCGAGCGAGACTTAGAACCGGTGAGTGTGCACTCGCCACGGGCAACACACCCAAGCGAGCCACACCGCCACCCGGGGGTCGAGCCCGACCATCCGGCATAAGACCGGACGGCGGCTACTCACCGATGCACAGGCGAACCCAACACGATGGCCCCCAAGGATCACCACCCGGGAAATGCAGCTCCCCCATAAAACACTCAAGGCAAGCAAACATGATGCGGGGCACGGCAGTCAAAGTGTACGAGCCCTAGTACCTTCCCACATGGGATAAGAGTCAGGTCATGGCCACACCAGTGCCAGAGTGCACTCCTGGATGCAAAACGCCAGAAACGCCAGTCACAGTTGGCTTGCTTGACGTCTTCCTAGGTGGGGCCATGTCAGCTAAATCTGTACATGTGTGTGCATGGAGGGGGAGACAAGAGGGCAGAGAGATATGAGTGGCCAACGAACTTCAACACTCCCCCATGACCCGCAGGCAATCACCCCACACACATGCAATGTTATGAAAAAACAAGAGACTGGATAGATACACTCGACCGGGGTCATGGGGACAGATGAGACCAACAGCATGAACCGCACTTTTGAAGACGTTTCGACTAAGTGCCTTGGTGAGAAAGTCTGCTCTTTGTGAACGAGTGTCCACCCATGCAACCTTGAAGATGCCGGCGGCAATGCACTCACGGACAAAGTGATGCTCTACATTGATATGCTTAGTATGTGAATGATGCATGCCATTTTTCTCGGCAATGGCCTTGGCGCTTTGATTATCACAACAAAGAGTGATGCAACGAATGGGGACATGCAAATGCTGGAGAAGTCGACACAGCCAGACAGCCTCGCAAGTGCCTGCGCCAAGTGCAACATACTCAGCCTCAGCTGTACTGCGGGCAACACACCCCTACTTGCCACTTTTCCATGAGACCGCAGTTCCACCAACCGTGAAGATGTAACCTGTTCGGCTGCGTGCATCAGAGTCATGAGCCCAATCACTGTCAATGAAGCCATCAACCACAAGAGAGGGTTGAGCACGGAAGAAGAGACCAACACGTGGTGTGGACAAAGCATAGCGAACAGCTCGCAGGGCAGCCTCCAAATGTCGCTCACGTGGGCACTGGGAGAACTGAGACAGAAAGTTGACCGCAAAGGCCACATCAGCACGGGTGGTGGTGGCGAGGTACATCAGTGATCCTATGACCCTAAGATAGTCAGTCACATCAACTGTCTCGCCCAGCATGGAGAGATCCAGGGACTTCAATAGTGACTGTCCAACGGGAGTCATGGGTGTCGAGGCGGATGGAATGGCAGTGAGTAGTGGGCCGAAGCGCTCCCCCAGGCTGCGAACATACGCGGCCTGGTGCACGTGCAGAGTGCGACGTGCACGGTCCCGCTCAATCTCCATGCTCAAGAGCACGCGGGCTGGGTCCAAATCCTTTATCTTGTAGGCTGCCTGGAGAAGGGACTTAGTCGCAGAGACTGCTGACATGTTAGGGGATGCAATGAGGAGGTCATCAACATAGACCAGGATGGCAACCAATGGTTGTGAAGGGGGACTGAGAAACAGAGCAGGGTCCACTGGACTTCTCCTGAAGCCGCCTTTCTCCAAGGTTGCTGTGATCTCCTGATTCCAGCAGCGAGGGGACTGCTTGAGCCCATAGAGGGCCTTGCGCAGCCGCCACACACGGTTTGTGCCATCAGAGAAACCGGATGATTGTACCATGTAGATCTCCTCATCCAGCTTTCCATGCAAGAAGGCATTGTTGACATCCATTTGCTCCAATTTCCAGTCATGCAGAGCGACTAGGCTGAGCAGCGCCCTGGCAGTGGTATAGCGGCCAACAGGTTCAAACGTCTCATCAAAGTCCACACCACTAAGACGCACTTTGTACTGCTCCACAGTGTTGAGTTTGCGTCTGTACACCCACTTGGCCGCAACAGGTTTGCAACCTGGGGGTAGATCCACCAGTTTGTACACACTATGCTCTGATAGTGCATTGAGCTCAGCCTTCATGGCCTGTTCCCACAGAGAGGAGTCGGCGGCAGCACGTGCTGCTTGCACAGTCATAGGTTCAGGCGGGAGTGGTGAGAGGTCGGCCGTGGCAAAATACGAGGTAACATACCCGATGACGGATGACGAGAGAGCGAAGTGAAACTCCTGCTCAATTAGGGACTAGCCAAGTGCAGAGCTGGGGTGTACAACGGAGGCCGCGACTGACAGGCCAGACGTCACAAGACCAAGGGCGCGAAGGCCAGGGTCACCAGAGACCACGGGATGGAATTGGGAGGGGAGTGCATGGAGGCGACCCCCTCGTGTGTAGGGTGACACGAGAGGAGCAGGCTTGGTAGAGGTGGACTGAACTGGTGAGACAGGGTGCGCAGAAGAGGAAGGGTGTGCAGCGACGGTGGGAGAGGCTGGTTGCACAGCAGCGACTGGAGAGGTAGGGTGAGCGGGTGCAGCAGAAGACACGGGGTGTGCACTGACAGGAGGAGAAGGAGGGTGCACAGCAGGAGTGGGCGAGAGAGGAGACACAGAGACAGCGGGAGAAGCTGAGTGGTCACTCGGAGAGGAGGGAGGAGGAGCGACGGCCGGAGAGGGGATCGAGGGACGCACGGAGGGAAGAGGAGAGACCCCAGCAGGGGAAGAGGAAAGACCACCCCCATCCCGACCATGCTGAGGGAGAGACCCAGTGAAGCGAGAGACATCGCGTTCGAACAAATGTTCAAAGAACAGGGCATCTCTAGACTCAATGATGCGACTGCGGGAGGGATCCCAGAACCGCCAAGCCTTGGAGAAAGGGGAGACGCCAAGGAAAATGCAAAGACAGCCACAGGGGGAGAGTTTGCCATCACGGTGGTCGACAGGGAGCCACACAGAAGCAAGACAGCCCCAGACGCGTGCAAGGCGCAGGTCGACATGCTGACCTGTCCAGCGTGCGAAAGGGGTGACAGTGTGGGGGAGGGGACCATGAGGGACTCTATTCCACACCCACGTCATGTAGGACATGGCCTCAAAGGCAAAGAGAGGAATTTGACCAGACTCAGCAAGAAGGGACCGCACACCGTCAACAAGAGTACGATTCCAGCGTTCGGACACTCAGTTTTGCTGGGGGGTGTAGGGAGCAGTGCATTCAACGCAAACACCACGAGACTCAAGAAAGCGAGAGGTGGGACCAAGAAATTCCCCGCCACGGTCACTGCGAAACACACACAACAGGCGGAGACAGGCGCGGTCGGCCTGTGGGAGCCAGTTCTCAAGGACGTCAGTAACATCACTTTTGTGACGGAGAGCAAAGACCCATCGATAGCGACAGAAATCGTCAGTCAGGCAAAGAACGTAACGACCCAGACCGCCCAGGAATGTGCGAGGCAAGGGACTAATCACGTCAGCATGAACAAGATGAAGAGGGTGAGAAGAGGTGGACTCAGAAGTAGAGAATGGGGAGCGGTGCATTTTGCCAGAGGCACAGTCAAGACAGTCAGTGGAGCAAGGCGGGGCAAAGGTGGCCGGATCGAGGCCCACAGCCGGCTGAAGGCGCAAGAGGCGCTGAATGGCAGCGGTGTGAAGATGACACAGCCAACGATGTAAGAGGGCAGCATGAGCAGGTGACAGGGAAGGTGCCACATGAACAAAAGCAGAGGCAGCGTAGGACGAGGGAAAGGACAGTGGCACACGAAAGAGACGGTCACAACGCACACCGCGGAGAATGACATGGCCAGATGAGCGCAGAGAGATAGAGGCAAGGCCGCGACTAGACGAGAATTCCATGCCCTGATCGTCAAGGGTGGTAACAGAGAGCAGACTGATCTCCAGGTCAGGGACATACAGCACGTCGGGGAGATACACTGTGCCACTAGGGCCAACTAATTTGACAACACCAATGCCATGAACAGGGAGAAGCTGGCCAGAGCCAATGAGGACAGAGCGAGCAGAGCCAACGGGACCAAGGGAGACAAAGGAGGAGCGGCTGGAAGTCATGTAATACGTGGCCCCTGAATCAAAGATCCAGAGGCCAGGGGAGACACGAGTGGTAGGGAGCACAAGACAGACAGCCACAAAGCCACGGAGTGACATGGACGAGGCTGTGCCAAGACGAGTGGGGAACGTGTGAGAATGCCAATCCTCAATCCAATCACAAGCATCAGGCAGGTCCCCTTGCACACCACCAGACGGAACACCCCGGAGGGTGGCGTCAATTTCACATACAGAGATACGACACAAGCCACCCACACTCTCACCTCCCTGAGAGCGAAGGTGGAGAAGTTCAGCGAGGCGGTGCTCAAGGACACGCTCCTCATCACGACGGTCGGAGGAGCGGTCAGAGGAGCGGTCGGAGGAGCGGTCGGAGAGGGGTCCGTCATCCCGCGGCCAGGGGGGTGCCGAGTAGTGCGAGGAAGGTGGGCCGTAGTAGGGAGGACCGCCAGGGGGTGGGATCCAACCCCAAGGACTGGGAGGTGGTGGAGACGGCTGAAGTGGTGCAGATGTAGTGGATAGGGAGGAGGTTGAGGTCGAGGCGGACGGAGACGCCACGGACACCGCAGCAGTCGCAGAAGAGGATGCGAGCCCAGTACGGGCCCAATGGGCACGCATGGAGGACGCCAGGCAGGCATCATCACGAGGAGCCGGGCACTTAGGCGCAGAATGGCCAGTGGCGCCACAGTTCCAGCAGGTCACCTAGGTGTTGGTGGTGGCGCCAGATTTAACACCACGGCCACTCCCACGTCCTTTGCCCCCACCACGGGCCCTGCCGCGGTTTGAGCCACCACCCCCCCCACGGGAAGGTGCCTGGGTGGAGTTAGCGGCTGGAGATGCACTGGAGGATGAAGAGAGTGACAGCTGCAGCACAAGGGGAGGAGGTGGTCAAGGCGGGAGGATTGGACCTCTCTACGATGTGGTGTTAGAGGAAGATGCTGCGCTAGATGGGTGTGGGCTTGTGGGTGGTTGCATGTTTGACTGAGGAGGTGGGGACGAAGGAAGGTCGTCTGCCCTATAGACCTGGCGGTTGATTTCCGCCTCACGTGCGGCTGCTTCCCTCGCGCCCAGTGCCACCAGTTCGTCACGCCAGTAGACCAAGTCAAGCATAAGGAACCATTGAGGTGTGTCAGTGTCAGGAGGAGAGGGGGAATTGTAGAGTTGAGGGCCCTCCCACCTGTCGTCGGCGTGACACGCTGCTGTTCAAGGAGAGTCAAGATCCTCGTCTGGGGGACTGTGAAGAGGTGCCGAATCCAGCGTGGTTGCTCAAGGAGTGCCGAGAGTGGCAGAGATGCTGGGAAGAGGTACACGGTCACGGGCTACCGAGAGGTCAAGAGTGACAGAGAGGACTGCGAAACTCGCAAGGATAGCCGGCAAGGGAAGGGGCAGAAGAGGTGCCCAGAGCGACTGCGAGCAGTCGCTCGGCAATGCGTGACGCGTAAGCTTAGAGCAGCCAAGGGTTGCGTGGTTGGCGACTCAGAAGCGCCAAGAGAACTGAGGTGCGCAGAGACATCGCGGATGTCAGTGAGCCGGGGTTGAGCGTGGTGAAGAGTGGCTGTGATGGCTCCAGACTGAAGAGAGGCGACCAACGGGCTGCCAAAAGAATAGGCGTCCACAGGTCGCAATTGGTGGGGTGTGCGTACGGCCTCGTGCAACTGCTGCGAGCGGCTCTGAGAGGAGGGCTGTTACACTGCTTGATGCTGCTGCTCAGTGGTGAGAGTCATGAGGCCAGAGTCACCCACTGAAGTGATTTTAGGTGGCAAAGAGAGCCACGGGTGCGTGGGTTGCGTCGAGATGGAAGCCGAGGATCGATGAGCTGTGGACAAGACTCTCACAGGCTCTGATACCAGTAGTTACTCAGAAGCTTCCTAATGTGAATGAGGAAAGGCACGCAGTCATGGACAGGGGCCACACGACGCCATGGATGTGGGAAAAGCTGCCTTTTCTTTCTCAGACAGAAACTCAAGACAACAGAGTGAGAGGGGGGGCAAGCGAGACTTAGAACCGGTGAGTGTGCACTCGCCACAGGCAACACACCCAAGCGAGCCACACCGCCACCCGGGGGTCGAGCCCGACCTTCCGGCATGAAATCAGACAGCGGCTACTCACTGATGCACAGGCGAATCCGGCACGATGGCCCCCAAGGATCAGCACCCGGGAAATGCAGCTCCCCCATTAAAACACTCAAGGCAAGCAAACATGATGCGGGGCACGGCAGTCAAAGTGTACGAGCCCTAACACCTTCCCATATGAGATAAGAGTCAGGACATGGCCACACCAGTGCCAGAGTGCACTCCTTGATGCAAAACGCCAGAAACGCCAGTCACAGTTGGCTTGCTTGACGTCTTCCCAGGTGGGGCCATGTCAGCTTAATCTGTACATGTGTGTGCATGGAGGGGGAGACAAGAGGGCAGAGAGATGTGAGTGTAGGTAGGCGTAGATGCTAGGCTAGCAAGGAAGCAGGTGACAAGCAACGAAGTACGCCATGGATCGGGGAACGCTCACGACTTAGAAAAGTGTAGTCACAAGACACAGCTTGACAAGAGAGTAAAGTGTGAGCGAGGTGGTGAGAGCCAGTTGACCGGGCCACCCACGCGAGACACTCGTCGTGGGGCCCGGACGCCACCCAGGGATCGAACCCGACCCTGGAGCGAACGAGCTCCAGGCGGTTTCTCACACGCCGGCACAAGCCGGACGTGTGGTCCCGAGGGATCAGCGACCCGGTTCACCACTCTAGGAACATGCAAGTATTCAATCAACTAACAAGCATGCAATCCTACAAGTTGTATCCCCATTTTGGCACGTGAGGTTATTACTAAACTAAGGCTTGTGACAAGGCTGGTGCTGAAGCCACCACTTGGCAGCTTGAAGGAGGCATATCCTCTGTGCNCTGGAGCGAACGAGCTCCAGGCGGTTTCTCACACGCCGGCACAAGCCGGACGTGTGGTCCCGAGGGATCAGCAACCCGGTTCACCACTCTAGGAACATGCAAGTATGCAATCAACTAACAAGCATGCATTCCCACAAGTTGTATCCCCTTTTAGCACGTGAGTGTATTACAAAACTAAGGCATGTGACAAGGCTGGTGCTGAAGCCACCACTTGGCAGCTTGAAGGAGGCATATCCTCTGTGCTCTTCATGCTGCACCACAGTCTTGCACCAGGGAGCCTTAATCCAGATCAATCACCTGCAGTGGTGAGGTGTGTGCATGAATGGAGACAAGAGGACACTTGCGCATGTCTGTGACAATAACCAACACTCCCCCATGACCCACAGGCAAACAGGCCTCACACACACGAAACATAGAACGAGGTGAACATCACAAGAATCACATCAACCGGCGGCATCACAAAAGCGCAGCAAGCCAACAGCATGCACGGCCGCCTTGAACATTCCACTGCTGAGCGCTTTGGTGAGAAAGTCTGCACGCTGTTGACGAGTGTCGACCCAGACAACCTGAACTTCACCAGCAGCAATGCGCTCGCGTACAAAGTGATGCTCAATGTTGATGTGCTTAGTGCGAGAGTGATGCATGCCATCGTGCTCAGCGATCGCCTTCGCACTTTGGTTGTCACAGTGCAGGGTGATGCAATGAATGGGAACACGCAACTGCTGCAACAAGCGGGACAGCCAAACACTCTCACACGTACCTGCACCCAGTGCCACATACTCTGCCTCACTGGAGCTCCTGGCAACACAACCCTGTTTTCCACTCTTCCAAGAGACTGCAGTCCCCCCGACGAGGAAGATGTAACCAGTGCGGCTGCGAGCATCTATGTCATGTGCCCAGTCGCTGTCTGTGTAGCCGTCAACGACTACAGAGGGCTGAGCACGGTAGCAGAGTCCTACGCGTGCAGTGGACAATGCGTAGCGGACGACGCGCAGTGCGACCTCGAGATGCTTCTACCGAGGCTGCTAGGAGAACTGGGCAAGGAAGTTGACCGCGAAGGCCACATCTGCCCTAGTGGTGGTGGCGAGATACATGAGGGAGCCGACAACATTAAGGTAGTCGGTGACGTCGACAGGCTCTCCCAGCTGTGCTGAGTCCAATGAATTCAGCAGGCGCTGACGTGCTGGAGTCATTGGTGTGGACGCGGTGGGAACGTCTGCGAGCAAAGGAGCAAAACGCTCCCCCAGCGTGCGTATGTAAGCGGCCTGGTTCACGTGCAGGGTGCGACGCTGACGATCACGCTCAAGCTCCATCCCCAAAAACACCCGTGCAGGACCTAGGTCCTTCATCTTGTACACAGACTGCAGCAGGTCTTTCAGTGACTGGACAGCTGCCGGGCTGGGTGAGGCAATGAGCAGGTCATCAACATAGACCAACACTCCCACAAACGGCTCTGAGGGGGCGCTCAAGAAGAGCGCTAGATCAACCGTGCTGCGACGGTAACCTCCCCGCTCGAGAGTCGAGGAGATCTCCATGTTCCAGCATCGCGGCGACTGCTTGAGCCCGTAGAGGGCTTTGCGTAGTCTCCAGACCTTGCTTGTGCCATTGGTGAAGCTAGGGGGCTGTATCATGTAGATCTCTTCATGGAGCTTCCCGTGCACGAAGGCGTTGTTGAAATCCATCTGCTCCAGTTCCCAGTCGTGCTGGGCGACGAGACTCAAGAGTGCTCGAGCCGTGGTATATCTCCCGACCGGTGCAAAGGTCTCATCAAAGTCAACGCCGGGGATCTGGGAGAACCCCTTTGCTGTGAGACGTGCCTTAATCCGGTCGACAGTTCCATCGGGCTTCAGCTTGCACCGAAGGACCTATCGGGCGGAGACTGCCTTGCGACCTGCAGGCAGATCCACTAGCTCAAAGACTCCATGATCTTGGAGGGTTGTGAGCTCCTCCTGCATGGCCTTCTCCCAGAGGTCAGCGTCTGCTGCCTCACGAGCCTGCCGGACAGTGGTGGGCTTAGGAGGGAGAGTGGGGAGGCCAGCGGCCGCAAAGCATGCGGCGACATAACCAGCGACAGAAGACTCAAGAGCACTGTGAAACTCGTGGGCTACAAGAGCATAGCCAACTGCAGAGTTTGGGTGTACAAAGCTCACAGACAGGCCCAGTACATCAAGGCCGGTGGGGCACGCTGACGGACCAGCTGTGGAGGATGTGGCTCTGGAGCGGGTGACTCGCTGAGAGGCAGTGGACGAGCCTGCCGGGAGAGACTCAGTAGGTGCCCTAGAAGAGGAGGGCTGAGAGGAGGGAAGAGCACGAAGTCTCCCCCCACGAGTATGAGGCTCTGGGCAGGGGGGCCGAGCCTGAGGCTCACCGCCTGCAGTGGTGTCAAGCACCGGAGAAACTGCAGGGCCAGGGGATGAGATGGGAGTGGAGTGAGCAGTGGACTGTGCGGGAGTGGGTGCCGAGTGTGAGGACTCGGGAATGGCAGTAGACGGCAAGGACACAGGACTGCCGGCTGAGGACAGGGGTGACTCGGACTCAGGGGAGGGCGCTGAGGCCCCCGACCCAAAGGAGACTGAGTCCTCGTCACTGTCCGTAGGAGTGACAACAGGGGACGCTGTCTGAGAGGAAGACGTGGACGCACGGAGATTGGAGGCTGGAATAGACCCACCCCCCCCAAGCCGACGAAGCGAGGAGAGAGACGACGGAGGAGGGACATGGGACAAGTCACGGGGAAAGACATCCTCAAAGAAGAGGGCGTCACGCGACTCGATGACACGGGAACGGTCGGGGTCCCAGAAACGCCATGCCTTAGACATGGCAGAAACGCCAAGAAACGTGCAGAGACGCGCACGAGGACTCAGTTTGCCATCACGAAAGTCCTCTGGCAACCAGACAGCAGCCACACAGCCCCAGACACGAGCCAGACGGAGGTCAGCACGGCGACCGTACCAGCGCTCAAAGGGGGTGATGTGACGAGGAAGGGGACCATGTGGGACACGGTTCCATACCCAGGTCATGTAGCACATGGCCTTGAAGGAGAAGAC
>SZWC01000086.1:5020-18284 GCA_023375785.1 Penium margaritaceum
GAGTGGTGCGAACTGGTTGCGGAGTGGTGCGAACTGGTTGCGGAGTGGTGCGAACTGGTTGCGGAGTGGTGCGAACTGGTTGCGGAGTGGTGCAAACAAGTTGTAGAGTGGTGAGAACTGGTTGCTGAGTGGTGCGAACTGGTTCAGGAGTGGTGCGAACTGCTTAAGGAGTGATGCGAACTGGTTCCTGAGTGGTGCGAACTCTGTCAGAGTGGTACGAACTGGTTGCGGAGTTGTGCGAACTGGTTGAGGAGTGGTGCAATCTTGTTGCGGAGTGGTGCGAACTGGTTAGGGAATGGTTCGAACTTGTCAGGGAGTGGTGCGAACTGGCTGCAGAGTGGTGCGAACTTGTTGCGAAGTTGTACGAACTGGTTGTGGAGTGGTGCAAACTGGTTGCGGAGTGGAGCAAACTTGTTGCGGAGTGGTGCAAACTGGTTGCGGAGTTGTGCGAACTGATTGTGGAGTGGTGCAAACTGGTTGCGGAGTGGTGTGAAATGGTTGCGGAGTGGTGCAAACTGGTTGCGGAGTGGTACAAACGGGTTGCGGAGTGGTGTGAACTGGTTGCAGAGTGGTGCGAACTGGTCGCGGAGCGGTGCAAACTGGTTGCAGAGTGGTGCAAACTGGTTGCGGAGTGGTGCGAACTGGTTGCGGGGTGGTGCGAACTGGTTGCGGAGTGGTGCGAACTAGTTGCGGACTGGTGCGAACTGGTTGCAGAGTGGTGCGAACTGGTTGCGGTGTGGTGCAAACTGGTTGTGGAGTCGTGCAAACTAGTTGCAAACTGGTGGGAACTGGTTGCGGAGTGGTGCGAACTGGTTGCGCACTGATACGAACTGGTTGCATAGTGGTGCGACCTGGTTGTGGAGTGATGCGAACTGGTTGCGGAGTGGTGCGAACTGGTTATGGAGTGGTGCAAACTTGTTGCGGAGTGGTGCAAACTGGTTGCGGAGTGGTACAAACGGGTTGCGGAGTGGTGCAAACTGGTTGCGGAGTGGTACAAACGGGTTGCGGAGTGGTGCAAACTGGTTGCGGAGTGGTACAAACGGGTTGCGGAGTGGTGCAAACTGGTTGCGGAGTGGTACAAACGGGTTGCGGAGTGGTGCAAACTGGTTGCGGAGTGGTACAAACGGGTTGCGGAGTGGTGCAAACTGGTTGCGGAGTGGTACAAACGGGTTGCGGAGTGGTGCAAACTGGTTGCGGAGTGGTACAAACGGGTTGCGGAGTGGTGCAAACTGGTTGCGGAGTGGTACAAACGGGTTGCGGAGTGGTGCAAACTGGTTGCGGAGTGGTACAAACGGGTTGCGGAGTGGTGCAAACTGGTTGCGGAGTGGTACAAACGGGTTGCGGAGTGGTGCAAACTGGTTGCGGAGTGGTACAAACGGGTTGCGGAGTGGTGCAAACTGGTTGCGGAGTGGTACAAACGGGTTGCGGAGTGGTGCAAACTGGTTGCGGAGTGGTACAAACGGGTTGCGGAGTGGTGCAAACTGGTTGCGGAGTGGTACAAACGGGTTGCGGAGTGGTGCAAACTGGTTGCGGAGTGGTACAAACGGGTTGCGGAGTGGTGCAAACTGGTTGCGGAGTGGTACAAACGGGTTGCGGAGTGGTGCAAACTGGTTGCGGAGTGGTACAAACGGGTTGCGGAGTGGTGCAAACTGGTTGCGGAGTGGTACAAACGGGTTGCGGAGTGGTGCAAACTGGTTGCGGAGTGGTACAAACGGGTTGCGGAGTGGTGCAAACTGGTTGCGGAGTGGTACAAACGGGTTGCGGAGTGGTGCAAACTGGTTGCGGAGTGGTACAAACGGGTTGCGGAGTGGTGCAAACTGGTTGCGGAGTGGTACAAACGGGTTGCGGAGTGGTGCAAACTGGTTGCGGAGTGGTACAAACGGGTTGCGGAGTGGTGCAAACTGGTTGCGGAGTGGTACAAACGGGTTGCGGAGTGGTGCAAACTGGTTGCGGAGTGGTACAAACGGGTTGCGGAGTGGTGCAAACTGGTTGCGGAGTGGTACAAACGGGTTGCGGAGTGGTGCAAACTGGTTGCGGAGTGGTACAAACGGGTTGCGGAGTGGTGCAAACTGGTTGCGGAGTGGTACAAACGGGTTGCGGAGTGGTGCAAACTGGTTGCGGAGTGGTACAAACGGGTTGCGGAGTGGTGCAAACTGGTTGCGGAGTGGTACAAACGGGTTGCGGAGTGGTGCAAACTGGTTGCGGAGTGGTACAAACGGGTTGCGGAGTGGTGCAAACTGGTTGCGGAGTGGTACAAACGGGTTGCGGAGTGGTGCAAACTGGTTGCGGAGTGGTACAAACGGGTTGCGGAGTGGTGCAAACTGGTTGCGGAGTGGTACAAACGGGTTGCGGAGTGGTGCAAACTGGTTGCGGAGTGGTACAAACGGGTTGCGGAGTGGTGCAAACTGGTTGCGGAGTGGTACAAACGGGTTGCGGAGTGGTGCAAACTGGTTGCGGAGTGGTACAAACGGGTTGCGGAGTGGTGCAAACTGGTTGCGGAGTGGTACAAACGGGTTGCGGAGTGGTGCAAACTGGTTGCGGAGTGGTACAAACGGGTTGCGGAGTGGTGCAAACTGGTTGCGGAGTGGTACAAACGGGTTGCGGAGTGGTGCAAACTGGTTGCGGAGTGGTACAAACGGGTTGCGGAGTGGTGCAAACTGGTTGCGGAGTGGTACAAACGGGTTGCGGAGTGGTGCAAACTGGTTGCGGAGTGGTACAAACGGGTTGCGGAGTGGTGCAAACTGGTTGCGGAGTGGTACAAACGGGTTGCGGAGTGGTGCAAACTGGTTGCGGAGTGGTACAAACGGGTTGCGGAGTGGTGCAAACTGGTTGCGGAGTGGTACAAACGGGTTGCGGAGTGGTGCAAACTGGTTGCGGAGTGGTACAAACGGGTTGCGGAGTGGTGCAAACTGGTTGCGGAGTGGTGCAAACTGGATGCGGAGTGGTGCGAACTGGTTGCGGAGTGGTGCGAACTGGATGCGGAGTGGTGCGAACTGGTTGCGGAGTGGTGCGAACTGGTCGCCAAGTGGTGCGTACTGGTTGCGGAGTGGTGTGAAGTGGTTGCGGAGTGGTGCAAACTGGTTGCAGAATGGTGTGAGCTGGTTGAGGAGTGGTGCAAAGTGGTTGTGGAGTGGTGTGAGCTGGTTTAGGAGTGGTGCGAATTGGTTGCGGAGTGGTGCGAACTGGCTGCGGAGTGGTGCGAACTGGTTGCGGAGTGGTGCGAACTGTTTGCGAAGTGATGCGAACTGGTTGCGGAGTGGTGCAAACTGGTTGCGGTGTGGTGCAAACTGGTTGCGGAGTGTTGCGACCTGGTTGCAAAGTGGTGCAAACTGGTTGCAAAGTGGTGCGAATTGGTTGCGGAGTGGTGCAAAATTGTTGCAGAGTGGTGCGAACTAGTTGGGGAGTGGTGCGAACTGGTTGCGGAGTGGTGCGAACTAGTTGCGGAGTTGTGCGAACTGGTTGCAGAGTGGTGCAAGCTGATTGCGGAGTGGTGCAAACGGGTCCGGAGTTGTTCGAACTGGTTGCAGATCGGTGCAAACTGGTTGCGGAGTGGTGCAAACTCGTTGCGGCGTGGTGCAAACTGGTTGCTGAATGGTGCAAACGGGTTATGGAGTGGTGCGAACTAGTTGCGGAGTGGTGCGAACTGGTCACAGAGTGGTGCAAACTTGCTGCCGAGTGGTGCGGACTGGTTGCGGTGTGGTGCGAACTGGTTGCCAAGTGGTGCAAACTGGTTGCGGAGTTGTGCCAACTGGTTGCGGAGTGGTGCAAACTGGTTGTGGAGTGGTGCGAACTGGTTGTGGCGTGGTGCGAACTGAATGGGGAGTGGTGCAAACTGGTTGCAGAGTGGTGCGAACTGGTTGCGGAGTGGTGCGAACTCGTTGCGGAGTGGTGCGAACTGGTTGCGGAGTACTGCGAACTGCTTGCGGAGTGGTGCGAACTGGTTGCGGAGTACTGCGAACTGCTTGCGGAGTGGTGCGAACTGGTTGCGGAGTACTGCGAACTGCTTGCGGAGTGGTGCGAACTGGTTGCGGAGTACTGCGAACTGCTTGCGGAGTGGTGCGAACTGGTTGCGGAGTACTGCGAACTGCTTGCGGAGTGGTGCGAACTGGTTGCGGAGTACTGCGAACTGCTTGCGGAGTGGTGCGAACTGGTTGCGGAGTACTGCGAACTGCTTGCGGAGTGGTGCGAACTGGTTGCGGAGTACTGCGAACTGCTTGCGGAGTGGTGCGAACTGGTTGCGGAGTACTGCGAACTGCTTGCGGAGTGGTGCGAACTGGTTGCGGAGTACTGCGAACTGCTTGCGGAGTGGTGCGAACTGGTTGCGGAGTACTGCGAACTGCTTGCGGAGTGGTGCGAACTGGTTGCGGAGTACTGCGAACTGCTTGCGGAGTGGTGCGAACTGGTTGCGGAGTACTGCGAACTGCTTGCGGAGTGGTGCGAACTGGTTGCGGAGTACTGCGAACTGCTTGCGGAGTGGTGCGAACTGGTTGCGGAGTACTGCGAACTGCTTGCGGAGTGGTGCGAACTGGTTGCGGAGTACTGCGAACTGCTTGCGGAGTGGTGCGAACTGGTTGCGGAGTACTGCGAACTGCTTGCGGAGTGGTGCGAACTGGTTGCGGAGTACTGCGAACTGCTTGCGGAGTGGTGCGAACTGGTTGCGGAGTACTGCGAACTGCTTGCGGAGTGGTGCGAACTGGTTGCGGAGTGGTGCGAACTGGTGGCGGAGTGGTGCGAACTGGTTGCGGAGTGGTGCGAACTCGATGCGGAGTGGTGCGAACTGGTTGCGAAGTGGTGCGAACTGGTTGCCGAGTGGTAAGTACTGGCTGCGGAGTGGTGTGAAGTGTTTGCGGAGTGGTGCGACCTGGTCGCGGAGTGGTGCGAACTGGTTGAGGAGTTGTGCAAAGTGGTTGCTGAGCGATGCGAGCTGATTCCAGAGTGGTGTGAACTGGTTGCGGAGTGGTGCGAACTGGCTGCCGAGTGGTGCGAGCTGGTTGCAAAGTGGCAAGAACTGGTTGCGGAGTGGTGCAAAATGGTTGCAGAGTGGTGCGAACTGCTTGCGGAGTGGTGCGAAATGGTTGCAGAGTGGTGAAAACTAGTTGCGGAGTGGTGGGAACTGGTTACGGAGTGGTGCAAACTGGTTACGGAGTGGTGCAAACGGGTTGCGGAGTTGTTCGAACTGTTTGCGGATCGGTGCAAACTGGTTGCGGAGTGGTGCAAACTTGTTGCGGCGTGGTGCAAACTGGTTGCGTAATGGTACAAACTGGTTGTGGAGTGGTGCGAACTTGTTGCGGAATGGTGCGAACTGGTCGCAGAGTGGTGCAAACTGGCTGCGGAGTGGTGCGGACTGGTTGCGGAGGGGTGCGAACTGGTTGCGGAGTGGTGCGAACTGGTTGCAGAGTGGTGCGAACTGGTTGCGGAATGGTGCAAACTGGTTGCAGAGTGGTGCAAACTGGTTGCGGAGTGGTGCGAACTGGTTGCGGAGTGGTGCAAACTGGTTGCGGAGTGGTGCAAACTGGTTGCGGAGTGTTGGGACCTGGTTGCAAAGTGGTGGGAACTGGTTGCAAAGTGGTGCGAATTGGTTGCGGAGTGGTGCAAAATGGTTGCAGAGTGGTGCGAACTGGTTGGGGAGTGGTGCGAACTGGTTGCGGAGTGGTGCGAAGTAGTTGCGCAGTTGTGCGAACTGTTTGCGAAGTGGTGCAAACTCGTTGCGGAGTGATGCAAACGGGTCGCGGAGTTGTTCGAACTGGTTGCGGATCGGTGCAAACTGGTTGCGGAGTGGTGCAAACTTGTTGCGGCATTGTGCAAGCTGGTTGCTGAATGGTGCAATCGGGTTGTGGAGTGGTGCGAACTGGTTGCCGAGTGGTGCAAACTGGTTGCGGAGTTGTGCCAACTGGTTGCGGAGTGGTGCAAACTGGTTGCGGAGTGGTACGAAATGGTTAGGGAGTGGTGCTAACTGGTTGTGGATTGGTGGAAACTGGTTGCGGAGTGGTGCGCACTAGTTGCGGTGAGGTACGTACTGGTCAGGGAGTGGTGCGAACTGGATGCGGAGTGATGCGAACTGGTTGCGGAGTGGTGCAAACTGGTTGCGGAGTGGTGCGAACTGGTTGCGGAGTGGTGCGAACTTGTTGCGGAGTGGTGCAAACTGGATGCGGAGTTGTGCATACTGGTTGTGGAGTGGTGCAAATTGGTTGCAAACTGGTGCGAAGTGGTTGCGGAATGGTCCAAACTGGTTGCAGAGTGGTGCGAACTGGTTGCGGAGTGCTGCGAACTGGTTGCGGAGTGGTGCGAACTGGTTGCGAAGTGGTGCAAACTGGTTGCGGAGTGGTGCAAACTGGTTGCGGAGTGGTACGAACTGGTTAGGGAGTGGTGCTAACTGGTTGTGGAGTGGTGGAAACTGGTTGCGGAGTGGTGCGCACTAGTTGCGGTGAGGTACGTACTGGTCAGGGAGTGGTGCGAACTGGATGCGGAGTGATGCGAACTGGTTGCGGAGTGGTGCAAACTGGTTACCGAGTGATGCGAACTAGTTTTGACTGGTGCGAACTGGTTGCGGAGTGGTGCAAACTGGATGCGGAGTTGTGCATACTGGTTGTGGAGTGGTGCAAATTGGTTGCAAACTGGTGCGAAGTGGTTGCGGAATGGTCCAAACTGGTTGCAGAGTGGTGCGAACTGGTTGCGGAGTGCTGCGAACTGGTTGCGGAGTGGTGCGAACTGGTTGCGAAGTGGTGCAAACTGGTTGCGGAGTGGTGCAAACTGGTTGCGGAGTGGTGCAAACTGGTTGCGGAGTGGTGCAAACTGGTTGCGGAGTGGTGCGAACTGGTTGCGGAGTGGTGCAAAATGGTTGCAGAGTGGTGCGAACTGGTTGCGGAGTGGTGCAAACTGGTTGCAGAGTGGTGCGAACTAGTTGCGGAGTGGTGCGAACTGGTTGGAGAGTGGTGCAAACTGGCTGGGGAGTGGTGCGGACTACTTGCGGGGTGGTAAGAACTGGTTGCGGAGTGGTGCGAACCGGTTGCATAGTGGTGCGAACTGGTTGCAGAGTGGCGCGAACTGGCTGCGAAGTGGTGCGAACTGGCTGCGGAGTGGTGCAAAATGGTTGCGGAGTGGTGCAAACTGGTTGTAGAGTGTTGCGACCTGGTTGCAAAGTGGTGCAAACTGGTTGCAAAGTGGTGCGAATTGATCGCGGAGTGGTGCAAAATGGTTGCAGAGTGGTGCGAACTGGTTGGGGAGTGGTGCAAACTGGTTGCGGAGTGGTGCGAAGTAGTTGTGAAGTTGTGCGAACTGTTTGCGAAGTGGTGCAAACTGGTTGCGGAGTGATACAAACAGGTCGCGGAGTTGTTCAAACTGGTTTTGGGTCGGTGCAAACTGGTTGCGGAGTGGTGCAAACTTGTTGACGCGTGGTGCAAACCGGTTGCTGAATGGTGCAAACGGGTTGTGGAGTGGTGCGAACTAGAAGCGAAATGGTGTGAACTGGTCGCATAGTGGTGCAAACTTGCTGCCGAGTGGTGCGGACTGGTTGTGGAGTGGTGCGAACTGGTTGCGGAGTGGTGCAAACTAGTTGCGGAGTTGTGCCAACTGTTTGCGGAGTGGTGCAAACTGATTGCGGAGTGGTACAAACTGGTTAGGGAGTGGTGCTAACTGGTTGTGGATTGGTGGAAACTGGTTACGGAGTGGTGTCCACTAGTTGCGAAGTGGTGCGAACTGGTCAGGGAGTGGTGCGAACTGGTTGCAGAGTGGTGCGAACTGGTGGCAGAGTGGTGCGAACGGGGTGCAGAGTGGTGCGAACTGGTTACGGAATGGTGCGAACTGGCTGCAGAATGGTGCGAATTGGTTGCAGAGAGGTGCGAACTGGTTGCGGAGTGGTGCAAACTGGTTGCGGAGTGGTGCGAACTGGTTGCGGAGTGGTGCCAACTGGTTGCATAGTGGTGGGAACTCGTTGCAAAGTGGTGCGAACTGGCTGTGGAGTGGTGCAAACTGGCTGCAAAGGGGTTCAAACTGGTTGTGGAGTGGTGCGAACTGGTTGCGAAGTGGTGCGAACTGGTTGAGGAGTGGTGTGGACTGGTTGAGGAGTGGTACGAAGTGGTTGCTGAGTGGTGCGAAAGGGTTGTCGATTGGTGCGAACAGGCTGAGGAGTGCTGCGAACAGGTTGCAGAGTGGTGCGAACTGGTTGCGGGGTGGTGCAAACTGGTTGCGGAGTGGTGCGAACTGGTTGCGCAGTGGTGCGAACTGGTTTCGGAGTGGTGCAAACTGGTTGCGGGGTGGTGCAAACTGGTTGCAGAGTGGTGCGAATTGGTTGCAGAGTGGTGCGAACTGGCTGCGGAGTGGTGCGAACTGGTTGCCGAGTGGTGCAAAGTGGTTGCGGAGTGGTGCCAACTGGCTGCGGAGTGGTGCAAACTGGTTGCCGAGTGGTGCGAACTGGTTGCGGAATGGTGCGAACTGGTTGCAAAGTGGTACGAACTGGTTGCGGAGTGGTGCGGACTGGTTGCGGAGTGGTGCAAACTAGTTGCGGAGTGGTGCGAACTGGTAGCGGAGTGGTGCGAACCGGTTGCGGAGTGGTGCGAACTGGCGGTGGAGTGGTGGGAACTGGTTGCGGAGTGGTGCAAACTAGTTGCGGAGTGGTGCGAACTGGTAGCGGAGTGGTGCGAACCGGTTGCGGAGTGGTGCGAACTGGCGGTGGAGTGGTGGGAACTGGTTGCGGAGTGGTGCAAACTAGTTGCGGAGTGGTGCGAACTGGTAGCGGAGTGGTGCGAACCGGTTGCGGAGTGGTGCGAACTGGCGGTGGAGTGGTGGGAACTGGTTGCGGAGTGGTGCAAACTAGTTGCGGAGTGGTGCGAACTGGTAGCGGAGTGGTGCGAACCGGTTGCGGAGTGGTGCGAACTGGCGGTGGAGTGGTGGGAACTGGTTGCGGAGTGGTGCAAACTAGTTGCGGAGTGGTGCGAACTGGTAGCGGAGTGGTGCGAACCGGTTGCGGAGTGGTGCGAACTGGCGGTGGAGTGGTGGGAACTGGTTGCGGAGTGGTGCAAACTAGTTGCGGAGTGGTGCGAACTGGTAGCGGAGTGGTGCGAACCGGTTGCGGAGTGGTGCGAACTGGCGGTGGAGTGGTGGGAACTGGTTGCGGAGTGGTGCAAACTAGTTGCGGAGTGGTGCGAACTGGTAGCGGAGTGGTGCGAACCGGTTGCGGAGTGGTGCGAACTGGCGGTGGAGTGGTGGGAACTGGTTGCGGAGTGGTGCAAACTAGTTGCGGAGTGGTGCGAACTGGTAGCGGAGTGGTGCGAACCGGTTGCGGAGTGGTGCGAACTGGCGGTGGAGTGGTGGGAACTGGTTGCGGAGTGGTGCAAACTAGTTGCGGAGTGGTGCGAACTGGTAGCGGAGTGGTGCGAACCGGTTGCGGAGTGGTGCGAACTGGCGGTGGAGTGGTGGGAACTGGTTGCGGAGTGGTGCAAACTAGTTGCGGAGTGGTGCGAACTGGTAGCGGAGTGGTGCGAACCGGTTGCGGAGTGGTGCGAACTGGCGGTGGAGTGGTGGGAACTGGTTGCGGAGTGGTGCAAACTAGTTGCGGAGTGGTGCGAACTGGTAGCGGAGTGGTGCGAACCGGTTGCGGAGTGGTGCGAACTGGCGGTGGAGTGGTGGGAACTGGTTGCGGAGTGGTGCAAACTAGTTGCGGAGTGGTGCGAACTGGTAGCGGAGTGGTGCGAACCGGTTGCGGAGTGGTGCGAACTGGCGGTGGAGTGGTGGGAACTGGTTGCGGAGTGGTGCAAACTGGTTGCAGAGTGGTGCGAACTGGTTTAGGAGTGATGCGAACTGGTTGACGAGTGGTGCAAAGTGGTTGCGGAGTGGTGCCAACTGGTTGCGGAGTGGTGCAAACTAGTTGCGGAGTGGTGCGAACTGGTTGCGGAGTGGTGCGAACTGGTTGCAGAGTGGTGCGAATAGGTTGCAGAGTGGTGCGAACTGGGTGCAGAGTGGTGCGAACTGGTTGCGGAGTGGTGCCAACTGGCTGCAGAGTGGTGCGAATTGGTTGGGGAGTGGTGCGAACTGGTTGCGGAGTGATGCCAACTGGTTGCGGAGTGGTGGGAACTGGTTGCAAAGTGGTGCGAACTGGTTGTGGAGTGGTGCAAACTGGCTACGGAGTGGTGCGAACTGGTTGTGGAGTGGTGCGAACTGGTCGCGGAGTGGTGCGAACTGGTTGAGGAGTGGTGTGAACTAGTTGAGGAGTGGTGCTAAGTGGTTGCGGAGTGGTGCGAAAGGGTAGCCGATTGGTGCGAACAGGCTGAGGAGTGACGAACAGGTTGCAGAGTGGCTCGAACTGGTTGCGGGGTGGTGCAAACTGGTTGCGGAGTGGTGCGAACTGGGTGCGGAGTGGTGCGAACTGGTTGCGGACTGGTGCGAACTGGTGGCAGAGTGGTGCGACCTGGTTGTGGAGTGATACAAACTGGTTGCGGAGTGGTGCAAACTGGTTGCAGAGTGGTGCGAACTGGTTGCGGACTGGTGCGAACTGGTGGCAGAGTGGTGCGACCTGGTTGTGGAGTGATACAAACTGGTTGCGGAGTGGTGCAAACTGGTTGCAGAGTGGTGCGAACTGGTTGCGGACTGGTGCGAACTGGTGGCAGAGTGGTGCGACCTGGTTGTGGAGTGATACAAACTGGTTGCGGAGTGGTGCAAACTGGTTGCAGAGTGGTGCGAACTGGTTGCGGACTGGTGCGAACTGGTGGCAGAGTGGTGCGACCTGGTTGTGGAGTGATACAAACTGGTTGCGGAGTGGTGCAAACTGGTTGCAGAGTGGTGCGAACTGGTTGCGGACTGGTGCGAACTGGTGGCAGAGTGGTGCGACCTGGTTGTGGAGTGATACAAACTGGTTGCGGAGTGGTGCAAACTGGTTGCAGAGTGGTGCGAACTGGTTGCGGACTGGTGCGAACTGGTGGCAGAGTGGTGCGACCTGGTTGTGGAGTGATACAAACTGGTTGCGGAGTGGTGCAAACTGGTTGCAGAGTGGTGCGAACTGGTTGCGGACTGGTGCGAACTGGTGGCAGAGTGGTGCGACCTGGTTGTGGAGTGATACAAACTGGTTGCGGAGTGGTGCAAACTGGTTGCAGAGTGGTGCGAACTGGTTGCGGACTGGTGCGAACTGGTGGCAGAGTGGTGCGACCTGGTTGTGGAGTGATACAAACTGGTTGCGGAGTGGTGCAAACTGGTTGCAGAGTGGTGCGAACTGGTTGCGGACTGGTGCGAACTGGTGGCAGAGTGGTGCGACCTGGTTGTGGAGTGATACAAACTGGTTGCGGAGTGGTGCAAACTGGTTGCAGAGTGGTGCGAACTGGTTGCGGACTGGTGCGAACTGGTGGCAGAGTGGTGCGACCTGGTTGTGGAGTGATACAAACTGGTTGCGGAGTGGTGCAAACTGGTTGCAGAGTGGTGCGAACTGGTTGCGGACTGGTGCGAACTGGTGGCAGAGTGGTGCGACCTGGTTGTGGAGTGATACAAACTGGTTGCGGAGTGGTGCAAACTGGTTGCAGAGTGGTGCGAACTGGTTGCGGACTGGTGCGAACTGGTGGCAGAGTGGTGCGACCTGGTTGTGGAGTGATACAAACTGGTTGCGGAGTGGTGCAAACTGGTTGCAGAGTGGTGCGAACTGGTTGCGGACTGGTGCGAACTGGTGGCAGAGTGGTGCGACCTGGTTGTGGAGTGATACAAACTGGTTGCGGAGTGGTGCAAACTGGTTGCAGAGTGGTGCGAACTGGTTGCGGACTGGTGCGAACTGGTGGCAGAGTGGTGCGACCTGGTTGTGGAGTGATACAAACTGGTTGCGGAGTGGTGCAAACTGGTTGCAGAGTGGTGCGAACTGGTTGCGGACTGGTGCGAACTGGTGGCAGAGTGGTGCGACCTGGTTGTGGAGTGATACAAACTGGTTGCGGAGTGGTGCAAACTGGTTGCAGAGTGGTGCGAACTGGTTGCGGACTGGTGCGAACTGGTGGCAGAGTGGTGCGACCTGGTTGTGGAGTGATACAAACTGGTTGCGGAGTGGTGCAAACTGGTTGCAGAGTGGTGCGAACTGGTTGCGGACTGGTGCGAACTGGTGGCAGAGTGGTGCGACCTGGTTGTGGAGTGATACAAACTGGTTGCGGAGTGGTGCAAACTGGTTGCAGAGTGGTGCGAACTGGTTGCGGACTGGTGCGAACTGGTGGCAGAGTGGTGCGACCTGGTTGTGGAGTGATACAAACTGGTTGCGGAGTGGTGCAAACTGGTTGCAGAGTGGTGCGAACTGGTTGCGGACTGGTGCGAACTGGTGGCAGAGTGGTGCGACCTGGTTGTGGAGTGATACAAACTGGTTGCGGAGTGGTGCAAACTGGTTGCAGAGTGGTGCGAACTGGTTGCGGACTGGTGCGAACTGGTGGCAGAGTGGTGCGACCTGGTTGTGGAGTGATACAAACTGGTTGCGGAGTGGTGCAAACTGGTTGCAGAGTGGTGCGAACTGGTTGCGGACTGGTGCGAACTGGTGGCAGAGTGGTGCGACCTGGTTGTGGAGTGATACAAACTGGTTGCGGAGTGGTGCAAACTGGTTGCAGAGTGGTGCGAACTGGTTGCGGACTGGTGCGAACTGGTGGCAGAGTGGTGCGACCTGGTTGTGGAGTGATACAAACTGGTTGCGGAGTGGTGCAAACTGGTTGCAGAGTGGTGCGAACTGGTTGCGGACTGGTGCGAACTGGTTGCAGAGTGGTGCGAACTGGTTGCGGACTGGTGCGAACTGGTTGCAGAGTGGTGCGAACAGGTTGCGGAGTGGTGCGAACTGGGTGCAGAGTGGTGCGAACTGGCTGCGGAGTGGTGCGAACTGGCTGCAGAGTGGTGCAAATTGGTTGGGGAGTGGTGCTAACTGGTTGCGGAGTGATGCCAACTGGTTGCGGAGTGGTGGGAACTGGTTGCAAAGTGGTGCGAACTGGTTGTGGAGTGGTGCAAACTGGCTGCGGAGTGGTGCGAACTGGTTGTGGAGTGGTGCAAACTGGTTGCGGAGTAGTGCGAACTGGTTGAGGAGTGGTGTGAACTAGTTGAGGAGTGGTGCTAAGTGGTTGCGGAGTGGTGCGAAAGGGTAGCCGATTGGTGCGAACAGGCTGAGGAGTGACAAACAGGTTGCAGAGTGGTTCAAACTGGTTGCGGGGTGGTGCAAACTGTTGCGGAGTGGTGGGAACTGGTTGCGGAGTGGTGCGAACTGGTTTCGGAGTGGTGCAAACTGGTTGCGGAGTGGTGCGAACTGGTTGCAGAGTGGTGCGAACTGGTTGCG
>SZWC01000086.1:25580-45847 GCA_023375785.1 Penium margaritaceum
GAGTGGTGCGAACTGATTGAGAAGTGGTGCGATCTGGTTCCGGACTGGTGCGAACTGGTTGCAGAGTGGTGCGAACTGGTTTGAGAGTGATGCGAACTGGTTGACGAGCGGTGCGAAGTGGTTGCGGAGTGGTGCGAACTGGTTGCAGAGTGGTGCAAACTAGTTGCGGAGTGGTGCAAACTGGTTGCGGAGTGGTGTGAAGTGGTTGCAGAGTGGTGCGAACTGGTTGCGATGGTGCGAACTGGGTGTAGAGTGGTGCGAACAGGTTGTGGAGTGGTGCGAACTGGCAACAGAGTGGTGTGAATTGGTTGCGGAGTGGTGCAAGCTGGTTGCGGAGTGGTGCAAACGGGTTGCAAGGTGGTGCGAACTGGTTGCGAAGTGGTGCCAACTGGTTGCGGAGTGGTGGGAGCTGGTTGCAAATTTGTGCGAACTAGTTGCGGAGTGCTGCAAACTGACTGCGGAGTGGTGCGAACTGGTTGTGGAGTGGTGCGAACTGGTTGCGGAGTGGTGCCAACTGGTTCAGGAGTGGTGTGGACTGGTTGAAGAGTGGTGCGAAGTGGTTGCGGAGTGGTGCGAAAGGGTTGCGGATTGGTGCAGACAGGCTGAGGTGGAGTGCGAACTGGTTGCAGAGTGATGGGAACGGGTTGCAGGATGGTGCGAACTGGTTGCGGAGTGGTGCGAACTGGTTGCGGAGTGGTGCGAACTGGTTTCGGAGTGGTGCGAACTGGTTGCGGAGTGGTGCGAACTGGTTGCGGAGTGGTGCAAACTGGTTGCGGAGTGGTCGGAACTGGTTGCGAGGAGGTGCAAACTGGTTCCGGAGTGTTGCAAACTGGTTGCAGGGTGGTGCGAACTGGTTGCGGAGTGGTGCCAACTGGTTTCGGAGTGGTGGGAACTGGTTGCAAAGTGGTGCGAACTGGTTGCGGATTGGTGCAAACTGGCTGCGGAGTGGTGCGAACTGGTTACAGAGTGGTGCGAACTGGTTGCAGAATGGTGCGAAGTGGTTGCGGAGTGGTGCAAACTGGTTCCGGAGTGGTGCGAACTGGTTGCGGAGTGGTGCCAACTGGTTTCGGAGTGGTGGGAACTGGTTGCAAAGTGGTGCGAACTGGTTGCGGATTGGTGCAAACTGGCTGCGGAGTGGTGCGAACTGGTTACAGAGTGGTGCGAACTGGTTGCAGAATGGTGCGAAGTGGTTGCGGAGTGGTGCAAACTGGTTCCGGAGTGGTGCGAACTGGTTGCGGAGTGGTGCCAACTGGTTTCGGAGTGGTGGGAACTGGTTGCAAAGTGGTGCGAACTGGTTGCGGATTGGTGCAAACTGGCTGCGGAGTGGTGCGAACTGGTTACAGAGTGGTGCGAACTGGTTGCAGAATGGTGCGAAGTGGTTGCGGAGTGGTGCAAACTGGTTCCGGAGTGGTGCGAACTGGTTGCGGAGTGGTGCCAACTGGTTTCGGAGTGGTGGGAACTGGTTGCAAAGTGGTGCGAACTGGTTGCGGATTGGTGCAAACTGGCTGCGGAGTGGTGCGAACTGGTTACAGAGTGGTGCGAACTGGTTGCAGAATGGTGCGAAGTGGTTGCGGAGTGGTGCAAACTGGTGTCAGAGTGGTGCATGTAAATGCAAAGCCAGCGCAGATGGTGTTCATATGATGTCCAACTGACACTATAAGGGTTCTTATGGGTAAAGGGCATAAAATAAGGGGGTGTAAGATTAGAGGGTAGTTTTCAAATGTATGAACGATAACAGAGTTGGTTTAATCATAAAAAGATTGACGCAGACGGAATTTCAAATTTTGCAGCTTTGAGCTTAAAGAACCCCTCAACCGTTGCTTCGATTGACCAGCCCTAGGAAGGAAAGTTGACTACACACATTGAAACTCTTTTTATGATATTCAGTGACACAAGCATACATTGGTTGGTCATTCTGCATAGTAGCCACACCGTGCCACCACTTTTCGAATGTATTTGTACTTGCTAGTTGATACCGACTATTCCCAAACCATTGCTTCTCCTTCTGCCCATTTTTGACTTGTAGTATGAGTTGTGAACGTTGAACACACACACTAAATGCATTTGGTCATGAGTAGTGATGTATGCCTACTTGGATAGGTTGTTGTGCACGGTAGCCACACCGTGCCAATACATAGGAAATATACTTGTACTTGCTAGAAGATACATAGTGTTTTGAACCCATGTTTTCCCCCTCTGACCATTTGTGACTCATGTTATGCATTGCGAACGTTGACCTCCCTTATTGAAATTCCCTGGTCATGGTTAGTGACATATGCCTAGTTTGATTTGTCACTGTACGTGGTTACGACGCCGTGTCACTACGTATCGTATGTCTATGTGCTTTCTTGTCTACAGCTAGTGTTCCCAAACCAATGTTACCCCCTCTGACTATTAGTGACTTGTGTTGTGAGTTGTCAACACTGACCACATGAAGTGAAATTCTTTGTTCATGGTCGGTGACATATGCATATGTTGGTTGGTCACTATGCATTGTAGCCACACTGTGCCCCTACATATTGAAGGTATTTGTACCTGCTAGACAATAACTAGTATTCACAAACCATTATCTTCCACCCTGACCATTTTTGACTCGTGTTATGAGTTGTCAAGGTTTACATCACTTAGTGCCATTATGTGGTCATGGTCAGTGACATATGCCTACTTTGGTTGGTCATCGTGCATGGTATCCACACCGTGCCACAACGTATTGGAGCTCCTTGTACTTGCTTTGTGATACTTGGTGTTCCCAAACCATTGTTTCCCCCTCTTACCATTTGTGACTCGTATTATGAGTTGTAAATGTTGACCACACACAGCAGATTTCTTTGGTCAAAGGCAGTACATATGCCTGATTTGGTCGTTCATTGTGCATGGTAGCCACACTGTGCTACTACTGACTGAAGGTCGTTATATTTCTCCTTGAGAACTGATATTCCCATAGCATTGTTTCCTCCCTTGACCGTTTATGTCTCATGTTATGGTTGGTGAACGTTGACCACCCATATTGAAATTCCCTGTTCATGGTCAGTGACATATGCCTATTTTGGTTATTTGGTGTGCATGTTAGCCACAGTGTGCCACTACGTATTGAAGTTCTTTGTCCTTTCTAGTCACTACATAGGGTTCCCAAACCATTGTCTCTCATGCTGACCATTTGTTACTCGTGTTATGAATTATCAATGTAGACCACACATAGTGGACTTCTTCAATCATAGTCAGTGACATGTGCATCCTTTGGTTGGTCAGTGTGCACGCTGGCCACACCATGCCACTACTTGTTGAAAATGTTTCAACTTGCTAGTTGATAACTAGTATTCCCAACCCATGGTTTCCCCCACTGACCATTTGTGACTCGTATTATGAGTTTTCAACGTTGACCACACACTGTGAAATCCGTTTGGTCATGGTTTGTGACACATGCCTACTTTGGTTTGTCGTTGTACATGGTTACCACGTTGTGTCATTACGTATCAAAGGTCTTTGTGCTTTCTCGTTGACAGCTAGTGTTCCCAAACCATTGTTAGCCCCCTCCGACTACCTCTGACCCGTGTTGTGAGTTGTAAATGTTGACCACATGAAGTGAATTTCTTTATTCATAAGCAGTGACATATGCATACTTTGGTTGGTCACAGTACACTGTAGCCACATTGTGCCACTACATGGCGAAGGTATTTGTACTTGGTAGTTGATAACTAGTATTCACAAACCATTATCTTCTACCATGACCATTTGTGACTCGTGTTATGAGGTGTCAAGGTTTACTACACTTAGTGCCATTATTTGGTCATGGTCCGTGACATATGCCTACTTTGGTTTGTCATCGTGCATGGTATCCACGATATGCCACAACCTATTGAAGCTCATTGTGCGTGCTATTTGACACTCGGTGTTCCCAAACCATTGTTTCCCCTTCTGACCATTTGTGACTCGTATTATGAGTTGTCAACGTTGACCAGACACAGCGGATTTCTTTGGTCAAAGGCAGTACATATGCCTACTTTGGTCGGTCATTGTGCATGGAAGCCACACCGTGCTACTACTGACTGAGGGTCGTCGTACTTGCTAGTTGAGAACTTATAGTCCCATAGCATTGTTTCCTCCCCTGGCCGTTTGTGACTTGTGTTATGGTTGGTCAACGTTGACCACCCATATTGAAATTATCTGGTCATGGTCAGTGACATATGCCTAGTTTGGCTGTTTTGTGTGCATAGTAGCCACACTGTGCCACTACGTATTGAAGTTCTTTGTCCTTTATAGTTGATACACAGGGTTCATACACCATTGTCTCTCCCTCTGACCATTTGTGACTCGTGTTATGAGTTTTCAACGTTGACCACACACCGTGAAATCCGTTTGGTCATGGTACGTAACACATGCCTACTTTGGTTTGTCACTGTACATGGTTACCACGCCGTGTCACTACGTATGGAAGGTCTTTGTGCTTTCTAGTTGATAGCTAGTGTTCCTATAACCATTGTCACCCCCTTTGACTATCAGTGATTCGTGTTGTGAGTCGTCAACGCTATCCACATGAAGTGAAACTCGTTGGTCATGGTCAGTGACATATGCATACTTTGGTTGGTCACTGTGCATGGTAGCCACGCTGTGCCACTACATATTGAAGGTATTTGTACTTGATAGTCGATAACTAGTATTCACATACCATTGTCTCCCACCCTGACCATTTTTGACTCGTGTTATGGGTTGTCAAATTTTACCACACTTAGTGACATTATTTGGTCATGGTCAGTGACATATGCCTACTCTCCTTGGTCATCGTGCAAAGTTTCCACACCGTCCCTTAACTTATTGAAGGTCCTTGTGCTTGCTTGCTCATACCCGGTGTTCCCAAACCATTGTCCACCCCTCTGACCAGTTGTGACTCCTGTTATGAGTTGTCAATGCTGACCACACACAGCGGATTTCTTTGGTCAAAGGTAGTACATATGCCTACTTTGGTCGATCATTGTGACTGGTAGCCACACTGTGTTTATACTGATTGAAGGTTGCTGTACTTGATAATTGAGAAATGATATTCACATACCATCGTTCCCAACTCTGACCCTTTGTGACTCGTATTATGGCTGGTGAATGTTGACCACCCATATGGAAATTCTTTCATCGTGGTCGGTGACATATACCTAGTTTGGTTTTTTCGTGTGCATAGTAGCCACACCGTGCCACAACGTATTGAAGTTCTATGTCCATTCTAGTCCGTACATAGGGTTCACAAAGCATTGTTTCTCCCTCTGACCATTTGTGACTCGTGTTAAGAGTTGTCAATGTTGACCATACATAGTGGACTTCTTTGGTCATAGTCAGTGACGAGTGCATCCTTTGGTTGGTCACTCTGCACGCTAGCAACACCGTGCATCTACTTGTTGAAAATCTTTCTACTTGCTAGCTTATAACTAGTGTTCCCAACCCATGGTTTCCCCAACTGACCAGTTGTGACCCGTGTTATGAGTTTTCAACGTTGACCACACACTGTGAAATCCATTCGGTCATGGGTTGTGACACATGCCTACTTTGGTTTGTCACTGTACATGGTTACCACACCGTGTCATTACGTATGAAAGGTCTTTGTGCTTTGTTGTTGACAGCTAGTGTTCCCAAACCATTGTTAGCCCCCTCTGGCTATCTGTGACCCGTGTTGTGAGTTGTAAATGTTGACCACATGAAGTGAAATTCTTTGTTCATGTTCAGTGACACATGCATACTTTGGTTGGTCACTGTGCATTGTAGCCACACTGTGCCACTACATATTGAAGGTATTTGTACTTGCTAGTCAATAACTAGTAGTCACAAACCATTTTCTTCCACCCTGACTATGTTTGACTCGTGTTCTGACATGTCAAACTTTACCACACTTAGTGACATTATTTGGTCATGGTCAGTGACATATGCCTACTTTGGTTGGTCATGGGATCCACACTATGCCACAACATATTGAAGCTCCTTGTGCTTGCTATTTGATACTTGGTGTTCCCAAACAATAGTTTCCCCCTCCGACTATTTGTGACTCGTATTAAGAGTTGTCAACATTGACCACACACAGAAGATTTATTTGGTCAAAGGCAGTATACATGCCTACTTTTATCGGTCATTGTGCATGGTGGCCACACCGTACTACTACTTACTGACGGTCGTTGTACTTGCTAGTTGAGAACCGACATTCCCATAGCATTGTTTCCTTCCCTGACCATTTTTTACTTGTGTTATGGTTTTTCAACATTGACAACCCATATTGAAATTCTCTCGTCATGGTCAGTGACATATGCCTAGTTTGGTTGTTTGGTGTGCATATTAGCCACACCGTGCCACTACGTATTGAAGTTCCTTGTCCTTTCTAGTGGATACACATTATTCCCAAACCATTGTCTCTCCCTCTGACCATTTGTGACTGGTGTTGTGAGTTCTCAATGTTGACCACACATATTGGACTTCGTTCGTCATAGTCAGTGACATGCATCCTTTGGTTGGTCACTGTGCACACTAGCCACACCGTGCCACTACTTGTTGAAAATCTTTCTACTTGCTAGTTGATAACTAGTGTTCCCAACCCAGGGTTTCCCCCAGTGACTAGTTGTGACTCGTGTTATGAGTTTTCAACGTTGACCACACATTTTGAAGTCCGTTTGGTCATGGTTTGTGACACATGCCTACTTAGGTTTGTTACTAAACATTATTACCACGCCATGTCATTACGTATCGAAGGTCTTTGTGCATTCGTGTTGACAGCTAATGTTCCCAAACCATTGTTTGCCCCCTCTAACAATCTGTGACCCGTGGTGTGAGTCTTAAATGTTGACCACATGAAATGAAATTCTTTGTTCATGGTCAGTACCATATGCATACTTTGGTTGGTCACTGTGCATTGTAGCCATACTGTACCACTGCATATTGAAGGTTTTTGTACTTGCTATTCAATAAGTAGTATTCACAAATTATTATCTTCCACTCTGACCATTTCTGACTTGTGTTATGGGTTGTCAAGTTTTACCACACTTAGTGCCATTATTTGGTCATGGTCAGTGACATATGCCTAATTTGGTTGGTCATCGTGCATGGTATCCACACCGTGCCACAACGCGTTGAAGCTCCTTGTGCTTGATTTTTGATACTTGCTGTTACCATACCATTGTTTCCCCCTCTGACCATTTGTGACTCGTATTATGAGTTGTCAACGTTGACCACACACAGTGGAATTCTTTGGTCGAAGGCACTACATATGCCTCCTTTGGTCGGTCATTGTGCATGGTAGCCACACCGTGCTACTACTGACTGAAGTTCGTTGTACTTGCTAGTTGACAACTGATATTCCCATAGCATTGTTTCTTCCCCTGACCATTTTTGACTCGTGTTATGGTTGGTCAACATTGACCACCCATATTGAAATTCTCTCGTCATGGGCAGTTACGTATGCCTAGTTTGGTTGTTTGGTGTGCATGTTAGCCACACCGTGCCACTACGTATTGAACCTTGACAACTCATAACACGAGTCACAAATGGTCAGCGGGGGAAACCATGGGTTGGGAACACTAGTTATCACCTAGCAAGTAGAAAGATTTTCAACAAGTAGTGGCACGGTATGGCTAGCGTGCACAGTGACCAACCAAAGGATGCATATGTCACTGACTATGACCGAGGAAGTACACTATGTGTCGTCAACATTGACAACTCATAACACGAGTCACAAATAGTCAGAGGGAGACACAATGGTTTGGGAACCCTATGAATCGACTAGAAAGGACAAGGAAATTCAATACATAGTGGCACGGTGTGGCTACTATGCACACTAAACAACCAAACCAGGCATATGTCACTAACCATGCCCAGATAATTCAATATGGGTGGTCATCGTTGACCAACCATAACACGAGTCACAAACGGTCAGGGGAGGAAACAATGCGATGGGAATATCAGTCCTCAGCTAGCAAGTACAACGACCTTCAGTCAGTAGTAGCACGGTGTGGCTACCATGCACAATGACCGACCAAAGTAGGCATATGTACTGCCTTTGACCAAAGAAATCCACTGTGTGTGGTCAACATTGACAACTCATAAAATGAGTAACAAATGGTCAGAGGGAGAAACAATGGGTTGGGAACACCGAGTCTCAAATAGAAAGCACAGGGAGCTTCAATATGTTGTGGCACAATGTGGATACCATGCACGATGACCAACCAAAGTAGGCATATGTCACTGACCATGAACAAAGAATTTCACTTCATGTGGTCAACATTTACAACTCACGACCCGGGTCATATATAGTCAGAGGGGGCTAACATATGATTGGGAACACTAGATGTCAACAAGAAAGCACGAAAACATTTGATACGTAATGACACAGCGTGGTAACCATGTATAGTGACAAACCAAAGTAGGCATGTGTCACAAAGCATGACCAAAAAGATTTCACAGTGTGTGGTCAATGTTGAGAACTCATAACACGAGTCACAAATGGTCAGTGGAGAAACCATGGGTTGGGAACACTAGTTATCAAATAGCAAGTCAAAACATTTTCAACAATTAGTAGCATGGTGTGGCTAGCGTGCACAGTGACCAACCAAAGGATGCATATGTCACTGACTATGAACGATAAAGTCCACAATGTGTGGTCAACATTGACAACTCATAACACGAGTTGCAAATGGTCAGAGGGAGAGACAATGGTTTGGGAACCATAGGTATCGACTAGAAAGGAAAAAGGACTTCAATACATAGTAGCACAGTGTGGCTAATTTTCACACCAAATAACCAAACTAGGCATTTGTCACTGACCATGACCAGGGACTTTCAATATGGGTGGTCAACGTTGACCAACCATAACACAAGACAAAAACGGTCAGGGGATGAAACAATGCTAAGGGAATATTAGTTTCCAACGAGAAAGTACGACCTGCAGTCAGTAGTAGCACGGCGTGGCAACCATGCACAATGACCGACCAAAGTAGGCATATGTACTGCATTTGAGCAAAGAAACCCGCTCTGTGTGGTCAACATTTACAGCTCATAATACGAGTCACAAATGGTCAGGGGGGGAAACAATGGTTTGGAACACCAAGTATCAAATAGCAAGCACAAGGAGCTTCAGTACGTTGTGGTACGGTGTGGATACCATGCACGATGACCAACCAAAGTAGGCATGTGTCACTGACCATAACCAAATAATGCCACTAAGTGTAGTAAACCTTGACAACTCATAACACGAGTCAAAAGAGGTCAGGGTGAAAGCCAATGGTTTGTGAATACTAGTTATCGACTAGCAAGTACAAATACCTTCAATATGTAGTGGCACAGTGTGACTACAATGCACTGTGACCAACCAAAGCATGCATATGTGACTGACCATGAACAAAGAATTTCACTTCATGTGGTCAACATTTACAACTCACAACACGGGTCACAGATAGTCAGAGGGGGCTAACAATGGTTTGGGAACACAGGCTGGCAACAAGAAAGCACAAAGACCTTCGATATGTAATGACACAGCGTGGTAGTCATGTATAGTAACAACCCAAGGTAGGCATGTGTCACAAACCACGACCAAACGGATTTCACATTGTGTGGTCAACGTTGAAAACTCATAACACGAGTCACAAATGGTCAGAGGGAGATACAATGGTTTGGGAACCCTATGCATCGACTAGAAAGGACAAGGACCTTCAATACGTAGTGGCACGGTGTGGCTAATATGCACACCAAACAACCAAACTAGGCATATGTCACTGACCATGACGAGAGAATTTCAATGTGGGTGGTCAACGTTGACCAACCATAACACGAATCAAAAATGGTCAAGGGAGGAAACAATGCCATGGGAATATCAGTTCTCAACTAGCAAGTACAACGACCTTCAGTCAGTCATAGCACAGTGTGACTACCATGTACAATGAACGACCAAAGTAGGCATATGTACTGCCTTTGACCAGATAAGTCTGCTGTGTGTGGTCAACATTGACAACTCATAATACAAGTCACAAATGGTCAGAGGGGGAAACAATGGTTTAAGAGCTCCAAGTATCAAAAAGCAAGGACAAAGAGCTTCAATACGTTGTGGCACGGTGTGGATACCATGCACGATGACCAACGAAATAGGCATATGTAACTGACCATGACCACATAATGGCACTAAGTGTTGTAAACCTTGACAACTCATAACACGAGTCACAAATGGTCAGTGGGGGAGACCATGGGTTGGGAACACTAGTTATCAACTAGCAAGTATACAGATTTTTAACAAGTAGTGGAACGGTGTGGCTAGCGTGCACAGTGACCAACCAAAGGATGCATATGTCACTGACTATGACCGAAGAAGTCCAGTATGTGTGGTGAACATTGACAACTCATAACACGAGTCACAAATGGTCAGAGGGAGAGACAATGGTTTGGGAACCCTAGGCATCAACAAGAAAGGACAAGGAAATTCAATACGTAGGGGCACAGTGTGGCTACTATGCACACCAAACAACCAAACCAGGCATATGTCACTTACCATGCCCATATAATTTCAATATGGGTGGTCACTGTTGACCAACCATAACACGAGTCACAAACGGTCAGGAGAGGAAACAATGCTATGGGAATATCAGTTCTCAGCTAGCAAGTATAACGATCTTCAGTCACTAGTAGAACGGTGTGGCTACCATGCACAATCACCGACAAAAAGAGGCATATGTACTCCCTTTGACCAAATAAATCCCCTGTGTGTGGTCAACGTTGACAATTCATAATACGAGTCACAAATGGTCAAAGGGGGGAAACAATGGTTTGGGAACACCTAGTATCAACTAGCAAGCACAAGGAGCTTCAATACGTTGTGGCACAGTGTGGATACCATGCACGATGACCAACCAAAATAGGCATATGTCACTGAACATGACCAAGTAATGGCATTAAGTGTGGTAAACTTTGACACCTCATATCACGAGTCACAAATGGTCAGGGTGGAATATAATGGTTTGTGAATACTAGTTGTTGACTAGCAGGTACAAATACCTTCAATATGAAGTGGCACAGTGTGGCTAATATTCACAGTGACCAACCAAAGTATGCATATGTCACTGACCATGAACAAAGAATTTCACTTCATGTGGTCAACATTTACAACTCACAACACGAGTCACTGATAGTCAGAGGGGGGAACAATGGTTTGGGAATACTAGCTGTCAGCAAGAGAGCACAAAGACCTTCATTACGTAATGACACGGCGTGGAAACCATGTACAGTGACAAACCAAAGTAGGCATGTGTCACAAACCATGACCAAACGGATTTCACAGTGTGTGGTCAACGTTGAAAACTCATAACACAAGTCACAAATGGTCAGTGGGGGAGACCATGGGTTGGGAACACTATTTATCAACTAGCAAGTAGAACGAATTTCAACAAGTAGTGGAACGGTGTGGTTAGCGTGCACAGTGACCAACCAAAGGATGCATATGTCACTGACTATGACCGAAGACGTCCACTATGTGTGGTCAACGTTGACAACTCATAACACGAGTGAGAAATGGTCAGAGGGAGAGACAATGATTTGGGAACCCTGTGTATTAACTAGAAAGGACAAAGAACTTCAATACGTAGTGGCATGGTGTGGCTACTATGCACACCAAACAACCAAGCTAGGCATATGTCACTGACCATGACCAGATAACTTCAATATGGGTGGTCAACATTGACCAACCATGACACGAGCCGCAAACGGGCAGGAAAGGAAACAATGCTATGGGAATATCAGTTCTCAACTAGCCATTACAACAACCTTCAGTCAGTAGTAGCACGGTGTGGCTACCATGCACAATGACCGACCAAAGTAGGCATATGTACTCCCTTTGACCAAAGAAATCTGCTGTGTGTGGTCAACATTGACAACTATCACGAGTCACAAATAGTCAGAGGGGGAAACAATGGTTTGGGAACACCAAGTATCAAAAAGCAAGCACAATGAGCTTCAATACGTTCTGGCAGGGTGTGGATACCATGCACGATGACCAACCAAAGTAGGCATATGTCACTGACCATGACCAAATAGTGGCACTAAGTGTGGTAAACCTCGACAACTCCTCACATGAGTCACAAATGATCAGGGTGGAAGATAATGGTTTGTGAATACTAGTTATCAAATAGCAAGTACAAATGCCTTCATAATGTAGTGGCACAGTGTGGATACAATGTGCAGTGACCAACCAAAGTATGCATATGTCACTGACCATGAGCAAAGAATTTCACTTCATGTGGTCAACACTTACAACTCACAGCTTGGGTCCCAGATAGTCAGAGGGGGCTAACAATGGTTTGGAAACACTAGCTGTCAACAAGAAAGCACAAAGACCTTTGATACGTAATGACACAGCGTGGTAACCATGCACAGTGAAAACCCAAAGTAGGCATGTGTCACAAGCCATGACCAAACGGATTTCACAGTGTGTGGTCAATGTTGAAAACTCATAACACGAGTCACAAATGGTCAGAGGGAGAGACAATGATTTGGGAACCCTATGTATCGACTAGAAAGGACAATGAACTTCAATACGCAGTGGCACGGTGTGGCTACTATGCACACCAAACAACCAAACTAGGCATATGTCACCGACCATGATGAAAGAATTTCAATATGGGTGGTCAACATTCACCAGCCATAACACGAGTCACAAAGGGTGCGAGGGGGAAACAATGGTATGTGAATATCAGTTCTCAACTAGCAAGTAGAGCGACCTTCTATAAGTAGTAGCATGGTGTGCCTACCACGTACAATGACCAACCAAAGTATGCATATGTACTACCTTTGACCAGAGAAATCCGCTGTGTGTGGTCGGCATTGACAACTCATAATAGGAGGCACAAATGGTCAGAGGGGAAGACAATGGGTTGGGAACACCAGGTATCAGCTTGCAAGCACAAGGACCTTCAATAAGTTGTTGCACGGTGTGGATACCATGCACGATGACCAACCAAAGTAGGCAAATGTCACTGACCATGACCAAGTAATGTCATTAAGTGTGGTCAACGTTGACAACTCAAAACACGAGTCACAAATGGTCAGGGTGGAAGATAATGGTTTCTGAATACTAGTTATCAACTATCAGGTACAAATACCTTCAATATGTAGTGGCACAGCGTGGGTACCATGCAAAGTGACCAACCAAAGTATGCATATGTCACTGGCCATGACCAACGAATTTCACTTCATGTGGTCAGCGTAGACAATTCACAACACGGGTCACTGATAAGGAGATGGCGTAACAATGGTTTGGGAACACTAGCTATCAACTAGAAAGCACAAAGACCATTCATACGTAATGACACAGCGTGGTAACCATGCACAGTGAAAACCCAAAGTAGGCATGTGTCACAAGCCATGACCAAACGGATTTCACAGTGTGTGGTCAATGTTGAAAACTCATAACACGAGTCACAAATGGTCAGTGGGGGAAACCATGGGTTGGGAACACTAGTTATCAACTAGCAAGTCAAAATAGTTTCAACAAGAAGTGGCATGGTGTGGCTAGCGTGCACAGTGACCAACCAAAGGATGCATATGTCACTGACTATGAACGAAGAAGTCCAGTATGTGTGGTCAACATTGAGAACTCATAACAGGAATCACAAATGGTGAGAGGAAGAGATAATGGTTTTGGAACCCTATGTATTGACTAGAAAGGACAAAGAACTTCAATACGTAGTGGCACGGTGTGGCTAATATGCACACCAAATAACCAAACTAGGCATATGTCACTGACCATGACCAGGGAATTTCAATATGGGTGGTCAACGTTGACCAACCATAACACGAGACAAAAACGGCCAGGGGAGGAAAAAATGAGATGGGAATATCAGATCTCAACGAGAAAGTACAACAGCCTTCAGTCAGGAGTAGCACGGCGTGGCAACCATGCACAATGACCGACCAAAGTAGGCATACGTACTGCCTTTGAGCAAAGAAACTCGCTGTGTGTGATCAACATTGACAACTCATAATACGAGTCAACAGTTGTCAGAGGGGAAAACAATGGTTTGGGAACACCTAGTGTCAAATAGCAAGCACAAGGAGCTTCAATACGTTGTGGCATGGTGTGGATACCATGCACAATGACCAACCAAAGAAGGCATATGTCACTGATCATGACCAAATAATGGCACTAAGTGTGGTAAACCTTGACAACTCATAACACGAGTCAGAGATGGTCAGGGTAGAATATAATGGTTTGTGAAAACTAGTTATCGACTAGCAAGTACAAATATCTTCAATATGTAGTGGCACACTGTGGCGACAATGGACTGTGACCAACCAAAGTATGCATATGTGACTGACCATTAACAAAGGATTTCACTTCATGTGGTCAACATTTACAACTCACAACACGGGTCACAGCTAGTCAGAGGGGGCTAGCAATGGTTTGGAACACTTGCTGTCAACAAGAAAGCACAAAGACCTTCGATACGTAATGACATGGCGTGGTAACCATGTACAGTAACAAACCAAAGTAGGCATGTGTCACAAACCATGACCAAACAAATCTCACAGTGTGTGGTCAACGCTGAAAACTCATAACACGAGTCACAACTGGTCAGTGGGGGGAATCATGGGTTGGGAACACTAGTTATCAACTAGCAAGTAGAAGGATTTCAACAAGTAGTGGCACGGTGTGGCTAGCGTGCACAGTGTCCAACCAAAGGATGCATATGTCACTCACTATGACTGAAGAAGTCCATTATGCGTGGTCAACATTGACAACTCATAACACGAGTCACAAATTATCAGAGGGAGAGACAATGGTTTGGGAACCCTATGTATCGACTAGAAAGGACAAGGAACTTCAATACGCAATAGCACGGTGTGGCTAATATGGACACCAAACAACCAAACTAGGTATATGTCACTGACTATGACGAGAGAATTTCAATATGGGTGGTCAACGTTGACCAACCATAACACAAGTGAAAAACGGTCAGCGGATGAAACAATGCTATGGGAATATCGGTTCTCAACTAGCAAGTACAACGACCTTCAGTTAGTAGTAGGAGGGTGTGGCTACCATGCACAGAGACCGACCAATGTAGGCATATGTACTGCCTTTGACCAAAGAAATCTGTTGTGCATGATCATCATTGACAACTCATAATACGAGTCACAAATGGTCAGAAGGGGAAACAATGGTTTGGGAACACCAAGTATCAAAAAGCAAGCACAAGGAGCTACAATACGATGTGGCACGGTGTGGATACCATGCACGATGACCAACCAAAGTAGGCATATGTCACTGACCATGACCAAATAATGGCACTAAGTGTGGTAAACCCTGACAACTCATAACACGAGTATCAAAGAAGGGTGCACGCAATGCCAGATTCGCAAGTCTTTTAGAAGACTCGGAATCTCGAATCAAATCCATGTGTCAGACTTGGATTCGCGAATCGTTTGCAAAGAATCTCGAATCTGAGATTATCGAGTCTATATCATCAAGATTCACGAATCTTCAGTTGAAGTTTCACGATTCCACTACTTTCACCATGTCAGTTCTATACATTCATTTTTTACACTGTTCGTTTACTGTTACATTTATTTGTGACATATCTAAGTGCCCAAAACATTTCATGTCATGACACAGAGCAACTGCAAAATGGAGTGGCCAGTCAGATTTCACAAAGGTTGCAATGTAATACAAATCTGGCACTAGACAACGGCAAAACAAGGAATGGACCATTTCATCTTTGTGCTCAGAAGGGTCAGATTAACCCTCTCATGGGGAGGGTCAGTTGACCCCTTCCCCCTATCCCACATGTCGTGCTGCTGTTCACGACAGATTGCAACATGGCAAGCGGCATTGTCATGGGCTCAAGTTAGCATGTCAAGAGTCAACCATCAGCCTGTAAGAGGCAGGCCTACAGTCTGCCTACACACTGCCTACACTAATCATGGCATTTCGACGACGTCTTTGTCATCTAGAGATAGGCCATTGGCCATGTTCTCCAGGCCTGCTGCTTCATTGTCTTCGCCGAGGTCGTCATCGCCGTCTTCGTCAACATGGTCGGCCTCCAAGCTGCCGCTATCGTCCTCTCCCTCCTTGTCACTGCTGCTACACCGGCTGCGACCTTCTCAGCTTTGCGCCTCGATGCCCTGCGCCTCGCCTTCTCCTTTGCTTCCTCCTCTTGCAATTCAACAGCAACACTGCCATTCGGAGCAACAGGAAAGTCTTTTAGTTGAGGGTCATCAATCCACATTTTCAGCATTAAGACATCCTGGACAGTCATGTCACTCAGAGATTGCCTGTAGTCAGTCACCACATGACCCCCCAGGCTGAACATTCTCTCATAGGGGGTGCTGGTTGCAGGAACAGCAAAGACATCGAGCACCACATGAGCAAACGTGGGATACTTCACCACATTGTCCCGGATGTAGTGGAGTACGTTCGTCCGACGTCCAACCCTAGCCTCCTTTTTCCACTCTTCCACCTCCTACTCAAGCGAGTGTGGCTCGACCACCTCCTGCTGAGCAGGAGGCTCTTCAAACAGTTCATCCATGGGGTCAGCCAAGGCGGCTTGCACCATGGACTTCTTTGTAGCACGCTGTGGTTGCTGTCGTCCACGCCTTCCTCCTCCAGTTGCTACAGCTGCAGCAACAGCTGAACTACCAGCCGCCACAGATGTTGTGCCACCCGCCACAACTGCACTACCACCGGCCACAAATGCACCGCTAGCCACCACAGTCGCACCGGCACCTGCCACATGTGCACTGCTAGCCACCAAATTGGCACCATCTGTTGCCTGGTCAGCATTGCCAAGGGAGGCTGCTGCAGCTGCATCCTGCTCTGCTTGCCTTGTGGCTTTGCGCTCTGCTGCTGCTGCCGCTTCCTCCCGGCTCCTCACCACACAAGCATGGTAGGGTCGCATATGCTCTACAACTTTCAGCTCCAGGTCAACTGGGTTCATGATGCTGAGGAGCTTGAACACGCGGACGAAGAAGCGGCAGCGAAAACGAGGGTCGATGGCTGTTGCCACGACATGACGGATGGTCAGGTTCTTCACATACTTCTCGACCTACACATTACACTCACGCACACAGCCACACCATCAATTGCACATTGCACATTGTACATTGAACATTCATTTGAAGTTGCACATTGCAGATCAATTTCAAGCTGCACATTGCAGACTACACATTACACATTGCACATCCATCTCACATTGCAGACTGCACATTGCACATTGCACATTGCACATTGCACATCAATCTCACCTTCTCCTGGACTTCTCCATGTCCTGGCTTCAACTCAAGCAGGAGCCTGTCAGCTGGGTCAACATCTGAATGCTTCCTGCCTTTCTTCCCTACGGCTGCAGCCTTCACCTGCCACTGGTGCACCTTTGCAATGATCACACTGAAGAAGGGAATGACCAGGGAGAGGGTCGGATAGTTCTGGCCACTGATGTCATCTGTGAAACCCGTAAAGGGCTTCAAGATGGCAGTGACGAGAGCCAGCAGCTCCCATCCGTTGCCGCTCAGTTTGAACTCTGGTGCCTTTCGCATCAGCCATTAATCAAGCACATCCTTCAAGTGCACCACTCTGGTGCACATGTTCAGTGTGGAGTTCCACTTGGTCGGAGTGTCCTAGCGAAGGTGTAGGTACTGCACACCTGTAGAAGCAGCAGTAGCCTCAAGTGACTCTTCCCTCTTTACACTCCGTGTGACAAATGTCACAATGTCATGTGCAGTGTGGAGGTGTTCCTTCACAACCTCCTGCCCAATGAGGTGGTTGACGGCCAGGTTCATGGAGTGGCCCATGCACCGGATATGGCCCTCCTTCTTCAACTTGTCGTTGTGCACACTGAGAAAGGAATCAACCCTGCTGTCATTGACACTGTCATTGTCGACTGTGAGACAGTAAATCTTATCTCACAGTCCCCAATCCTTCAGGGCTGCTAAGAAGAGTCCGTAAACTTTCGCAGTAGTGGTAGAGACGGACACAGATGGGAATGCAACTGCAATGCTCTGCATCTCATAGACAAAAGTCCGGTGTGCAGTGATGCCAAGATATTTCACGTTGGCATCACTCTGCCATCCCTCTGTTGTGAAAGAGACACCAGACTCCACTTCAGCCAGAATTTTCTGTAGCTTCTTCCTGAAAGCCGCGCCCCCAAGCCTGATCAAACGCGCCAAAATTGTCCAGCCTTGCAGACTGGCAAGAGGGTTACGGTGCAGAAAACTCTGACACAGCCATCCAGATTCAATGGACAAAAATGAGTGGTTTTTTTCCACCACGTGCTTCCACGCAGGGGAGTGAAAATACTTCTTGTTAAATACAATACCCACGCCTGCACAGGCACGTGCAAGGACATCGTTGAAGCCATCCACCACTTGCGCTGTTGACGTTGCCGCGGCCGTAGTGTTTGACAGGTTCTGGGTGGTCTCCGCGGTCTTCAGCTCCTTCCACCTAGCAAGGTGAGCCACCTTGAGGTGCTTCCACATGCCAGAGGTCGTGCTCTGGTTGATGGCATGTGTGCCTTTCTTCCCTCCTCGGTGTGGGCAGATGGTGCATCGCGCTCTGGGCTCCCCCTTGATGACGCGGTACTCAAATACTGTCCATATGACACTCCGCTTACGCTTCTTAAGGTATTCTTTTGCCGCAGCTCTAGTGCCAGCATCTACGGCAGAGGCAACGGGGACAGGGAGACAAAATGCTGGCTTACTCGGTGCCTGGGAGGCGGCGGGCGTTGGGGAGATCTGAGAGGCAGCTGCCTGCGAAGCCATGGTGATGGGTGACGGCGTGACTAATACTATGCAACCTACACAATAGACATTGGACCGACTAAGTGACGACCGCGACGGTCTGGGAGGTGCGAGGGCAAGAGACGACGCGTGCGAGCACGAAGCCGCGAGGTGGCCAGCCAAGAGGCCGCGTGCTGCATGCGTGACTAATGGACTCAGACCCCTTTCTTTCCGATGTTCAGGTGCAGTATTGAACACGCCGGTCTCAGGGCTTTTTTTTGGCCCCCCCCCCCCCCGCCCAAGAAGTCCAGATTCGCGAATCTCGGTCAAGTCTTTCACCCATATTTGGATTCGCAAATCCATGACAGAATTTGGATGCGCAAACCTTACTCGCGAATCCAACGTTTTGGTGCACACTCTTAGTCACAAATGGTCAGGGTGGAAGATAATGATTTGTGAATACTAGTTATTGACTAGCAAGTACAAATACCTTCAATATGTAGAGGCACAGTGTGGCTACAATGCACAGAGACCAACCAAAATATGCATATGTCACTGACCATGAACAAAGAATTTCACTTCATGTGGTCAGCGTTGACAACTCACAACACGAGTCACTGATAGTCAGAGGGGGTAACAATGGTTTGGGAATACTAGCTATCAACTAGAAAGCACGAAGACCTTCAATCAAAGTGACACCGCGTGGTAAGCACGTACAGTGACAAACCAAAATAGGCATATGTCACTAACCATGACCAAAGAATGAAAATAAGGGTGGTCAACGTTCACAACCCATAACATGAGTCACAAATGGTCAGATGGAGAAAACATGGTTGCAAAACACTGTGTATATTCTAGCAAGTACAAATATTATTCGTATGTCTTGGCACGGTATGGCTACCGCGCACAATGACCTATCCAAGTAGGCATTCATCACTACTCATGACCAAAGAAGTTTGGTGTGTGTGGTCAACGTTCACAACTCATAATACAAGTCAAAAATGGGCAGAGGGAGAAACAATGGTTTGGGAATACTCGGTATCGACTAGCAAGTACAAAGACCTTCGATAAGTGGTGGCATGGTGTGGCTACCATGCACAATGACCAACCAAAGTAGGCTTGTGTCACTGAATATCATAAAAAGAGTTTCACTGTGTGTAGTCAACTTTTCTTCTTACGGTTGGTCAATCCGAGCAATGGTTGAGAGGTTATTCAAGCTCAATGTTACAAAATTTGAAATTCCGTCTGCGTCAATAGTTTTATGATTAAACTAACTTTGTTATCATTCATACTTTTGAAAACTACCCTCTAATCTTACACCCCTTTATATTATGCCCTTTATCCATAGGAACCCTTATAATGTCATTCGGACATCATATGAACACCACATCCGCTGGCTTAGTGCTTATAGAGTTAGATTATGGGGCGGTAGGTCTTGGGTTTGAATCATCGTACGCGTAATATAGAATAGGCTCGCCACCTGGGGGGAGGGGCGGCCGTGTTCCGATACCTCAACTCTACCTTCGAGCCTAAGCCGTATGGGGGGGGGGGGGGGG
>SZWC01000086.1:46062-59620 GCA_023375785.1 Penium margaritaceum
CAGCCAGATTAGGCATGTGCCACTTACCATGACAAAAAAAATGTACTATGTGTGATCAACGTTCACAACCCATAATATGTCACGAATTGTCACGAATTGTCAGAGGGGGGAACAATGGGTTGGGAATACTAGATACTAACTAGCAAGTGCAATGACCATCAGTCAATAGTAGCATGGTGTGGCTACCATGCACAATGACCAACCAAACTAGGCATGTGTACTGCCTTTGACCAAAGAAACTCTGTGTGTGGTCAATGTTAACAACTCATAATACAAGTTACAATTGGTCAGCGGGGTAAACAATGGTTTGGGAGCACCAAGTATCAACTAGCAAGCACTAGGAGCTGTAATACATTTTGGCACTGTGTGGATATCATGCACAATGACCAACCAACGTAGGCATATGTCACTGACCATGACCAAATAATGTCACCATGTGTGGTACAATTTGACAACTCATAACACGAGTCACAACTGGTCAGAGTGTAAGATAATGGTTTCTCAATACTACTTAACGGCTAGAAAGTACAAATACATTCAATATGTAGTGGCAGAGGGTGGCTACAATGCAAAGTGACCAACCAAAGTATGCATATGTCACTGACCATGAACAAAGAATTTCACTTCTTGTGGTCAATGTTGACAACTCACAACACGAGTCATAGATATTCAGAAGGGGCAACAATGGTTTGGGAACACTATCTATCAACAAGAAAGCACAAAGACCTTCGATACATAGTGACACGACGTGGTAACCATGTACACTGATAAACCAAAGTAGGCTTATGTCACTAACCATGACCAAATGTTTCAGAGTGTGTGGTCAACGTTGAAAACGTAAAACACGAGTCACAAATGGTCAGGGGGGAAACAATGGGTTGAGAACACTAGTTATCAACAAGCAAGTAGAAAGGTTTTCAACAAGTAGTGGCATGGTGTGGCTAACCTGCACAGTGACGAACTAAAGGATGCATATGTCACTGACTATGACCGAAGAAGTCCACTATGTGTGGTCAACATTGAAAACTCATAACACGAGTCACAAATGGTCAGAGGGAGAGACAATGATTTGGAAACCCTATGTGTCGACTAGAAAGGACAAAGAACTTCAATACGTAGTGGAACGATGTGGCTACTATGCACACCAAACAACCAAACTAGGCATATGTCACCGACCATGATGAAATAGTTTAAATATGGGTGGTCAACATTCACCAACCATAACACGGGTCACAAAGGGTTAGAGGGGGAAACAATGGTCTGTGAATATCAGTTTTCACCTAGCAAGAATAGTGAACTTCAATCAGTGTAAGCACGGTGTGGGTAGCATGCACAATGACCAACCAAAGTAGGCATATGTACTTGTCAGGCGAGGATCCACCGCATCTACGCTGAGGAAAAGATATATCCGCGAGGGAGAAATCACCGCCATCCACAGATCCGCGGAACAAAGGTTCCGCGCCCAGTGACCCGCGGAGGAGGATAACAGGAGAACCATGGAGTGTCGGAGAATGCGCAAGGCATGCTGGCTCCCGCCATAGAATTGCGGTAGAGCGTGGGGTGGCGCGGAATCCGGAAGCAATCGAGAAGAGGCGGGAAACGTTGCCGCCAGGAGGCAAAAATGGCCACGGAAGAACAAGAAAGGGAGGAAGAGTAGGATGAGAATCCGCGGTGAGAATGGAACATGGGTCGAGCCGCGGAAAAGCTGAAGCGGCGGACGTGCAATGATGCACGACAGCAGGACCAGACGTCAAAGGGAAGCTCGACCAATGAGAACTCAAGATGGGCAGCGATAATCAAGCAGGAGGACCGGGAGGACACACCGCGCAAAGACAAAGATTCAAGGAAGAACACAAGACCACGAGCGTTCAAGCCGCGGAATAGAGGAAGATGTAGTGGCAGAACAAGGAAATATAGTAGTGAAGAGTGTGTGTGTATGTGTCAAGGACGATACCCGCGGCGCGTGTAGCGCGCCGCGCGGAGTCCGAAATAAGGGAAGGAGTGAAGGGAGGTGTCTGAGAGAGGTAGTTTTGGTGGATACAAAGTAGTAGTGTAGCGGAGGGACTAGTCGAAGCTGGCTGATGACCAAACTTGCCTCCCCTTTGTCTGACCTCTTGTGACTTGAGCTAATGATGGTCTATTTCCCACTCATGAGCTTAACAGTCATTCTGTCTCATCAATCCGCGCGAGTGCTGGTCTTGGTTCACACCCACGGTTCACCCTCTAAGATCCGCGCCAGTTGAGGAACTTGCTACCGTGCTCTGCGCGGAGCTATTCGGCAGAGAACCAATTCCTATCCTCTAGGTGCGCGCGGAACATACTGCTCAATCCACCCTTCATGCGAGCAACCCAAGATACCGCTGAGTGCTGTCGTCACCAGGGAGCACGAGTCGGGCAAGGAGTGCTGTCGGCGACTCCGCGGCCTTGCACACAACCGCGGAATGGGGTTCCGCAGGCAAAGGAGTCAGAGGCCATGAGGTGGCGGACTATCGTGCTCGCAAGGAGGGAGCTGCGAAGAACTGCCTATGACTGAGGCCCAGAAGGTGCGAAGCATCCGCGGAAGTCCAGGAGAGGTAGCGGATGAGTGACCAACAGAATCGCGGAACGGCAAAATCGCGGAGCAGAATCAAACGCGGAGTTCAGAAAGCGCGGAAGCTGCATTGTGCGCGACGAATTTGGGGGTATCAGTGTCATGGTATGGTGATCGTGGACAGTTCCTTCCACTTTTGCCAGCAGAACTAGACGAGCCTTCAGATTCAGTCATACATGTCGGCAGCCAGTTTCGTGCATCAAGATACGTGGAGGTGGCACCAGCAACATTTACAGCAGGTTTCTGTGTGCCACTTCCTACGGCGGCGTGCGGCCACACAGGAGGGCAGTAGGGAGACCTCGCCCACACCCTCTCGCATGACTGTCAGTTCATCGACGGGCGCGGACCCATTGGGATAGCACCGGAGAATCAACGAGTGGCTGGAATAGCTACACTGATGGCGTATCATGAAGGCGCTGCAGGACCGCGTGGAGGTGGAAAGCGTACACAGCCAAGATGTATGCGGAACCCACCAGCTCTAGGCCAACGACTCTATGGAGCCCAGGTGGTTTTCCAATGTGCCACCGCCAGCAAACGGACTCTCTAAGGCCGGGAGATCATTGCCATATCAAGGGCCGATTTATCAGCGGTGCAGCGGAGTGCAGCAATCATGGATAGCAGAGGATGATCACTTGCTATCCGCACCCTTGGCAAGGATTACAACCTCCCCACCTCTGCTTGTCTCCAGAGAAAGGGGGATGAGACAACCTCTGCAGGAAGTGTGTACCAAACAACCAGGTGGGTCACCGGTGATGCCGGAAACGATGCAGCAGCACCAACCACCCACATCAGAACACGCAGAAGGGGATCAGACAGCCAGAGTTGGACTATCCAACGCGATGGAAGGAGTATCCCTACAGGTGAATCTGCAGTTGACAGCTGCGGAGATCCCTGCAACACCAAGTGTGAGGGCAACGGTGAGCCACAACCCACAATTCGCTGGATGGCAAGGAACACCGCAGGGGGAACAGAGAGGGGGCATGATGCACCAATCCCCCTTGATTCCACAGCCATCCCACGCGATCCAGCAGTCACTCACAATGCCCCAGCCACAACCAAACCCGGCATTGCAAGGGACACAGCCGTACGCGGGGCTCGCAACAATCTCTTCTACCAGAGCCCCACCAGGATGGGTGATGATGGGCACCTGGGCCACGCCCTCCGCGACGGGAATGCCGCCGCAAGTACCCATGCAGCAGATACCGCCACAGCAACCATCGACCCCTATGACGTCGCAACTAATGCATGTGGCGGTTGGACATCCAGTCTATCGCCAGCAACCAATCAGCACCGCGCCAATTGGGATTGCGGTCCATCCAGTAGAACATACCAGCCAGGTGCATACGACGGCACCCCAATCCACCTACCCTGCTCTCCCGCCAAATCCACCGATCACCATGGCCCTTGCGGTATCTACCGCCACCCCACTCTACCACTCTACGGTGTCACACCCTCTACCTTAGAGCTACTGGTTCCCAGGGCCTACGGCCCCCGCCGCCCCGAACCCACAAGCACCGCCCCTTGGGACTACCTTCTACTCTGCACCCTAGGCGATGCAGGCCACTCCTGCGACTCATTACTATGCTCTTCCGGCGACAGTCCCAATGAGCAACCCCACACATGCACCCGAGGGGCAGCCGTAAACTAGTCATGTGGGTTACTCGGCGATCACGGCCGCACACTCCAACCCCCCTCCTCCAACCATGCACCCGTTCTCCGCGGTGACATCCATGGCCAACCGAAATACAGTGCCCCAATTGCAATATGTACGTGCACAGCCAGCCAACATTCCACGGCAGGAGATCTTCAAAGGGACCCCTGAAGAGGACCCATGGACATGGTTGAAGCAGATAACGATACATGCCAACATAGGACAAATCCCACCAGACCTTTGCCTCGCCACCACGGAGGTCCATCTTCAGGGTGCTACGGAGGAGTGGTACAATGCTCGCGCGCCGTTCAACTCCTTCGAGGACTTTGGCAACGCGCTGATTGAGCGCTTCAAGCGGCTGACCAATGAAGAAGCACTCCGCAAAATTGGAAAGGAGGTCATGCAGAAGGACACCGACATCCGAAGGTTTTTGGATCAGTTCCTCACTTGGGCATTAATCGCGAAGAACCCTCAAGGGGAAGGACTGCCGCTGTGGGTCCTACTGCAAAATCTCATCCGCCCACTTCCAGATGAGATCAGCAGTCTGATGATCCCTGAGCGCTACCAGTCGCTGCAGGACGCAGTGCAAGACGCCACCGCCATTTCCACATGGCAGCGCTCTACGCGCAGCATCAGGGTGGAAATTCTCATGCACCAGCACCAGCCACACAGGCCTCCCAGCCTAAGCCAAAGGCATGCTACACTTGCCAGAGCCTGGAGTACATCGCTCGAGACTGTGCGCGGAAAAGACAGGGCGTTTCGCGAACTGATCCTATGCACCAGGACCCTATGGTGCAGCAGTGGCAGCGATATCATAATCAACCATGGCAAGATCTGCAGCCTCATCAGCAGACGCAAGCTGGGGGGTAGGCACCGGATCATCAAACCCAGACTGCCCCGGGAGGGCTGGGTATTCTGCCCAACCCAGAGGCACCCGCGAACTGCACAAGTGGAGCTCCTCGAGGCAGACTGCTACCTCAGCTTCATCGCGGAGACCCGCGAACCTGCTTGCACAGCCTGCCTTGAAGGGATGGAGGAGTTCGGCAAGGGGTGTGGCATGTGCTTGAAAACGTGCCATCTGCGGTGTGGCAAGAGGGGCAAGGAGGGAGTATGGACATGCCACCAATGCTTGGCACGGCCCAAAAAAGCAGACTAAGGTGTGGAGAACTCTGGATTGCAGTGATGCGGAGACGGATGTATGGGGGTTGTCACAGGGACAGCGTGCCATTGTGAGCACTGCGGAGGATGGGCCCATGCACAGTATGCCACAAAGGTTGGCCGGAATGAGGAGGGACTGACGGTGTACCGCTGCACCAGCTGTAGGACATACGAACGAGTCCCCCACTGCTCTACCTGCAAGAAGAGACTGGGCGCGGAAGATATCACCGCCGTAGCCAGGTGTGAGGGCTGCCAGCTGTATGTTCATCAAGAATGCTCCGCGCGGTATCAGCGTAAAGGTGGAGAGGTGGAAACCTACTGCCGCCCTTGTCAACAGCGGCAGCGGCCAGCTCCCCAAGGAAAGTTCACTCGCCTGTTGCAATAAGGAGACTCTGTGAACAGAGTCTTGGAAAAGGGGGGTTGGGGGCATCAGTGTCAGGCGAGGATCCACCACATTTGCGCTAAGGAAAAGATATATCTACGGAGGAGAAATCACCGCCAACAACAGATCCGCGGAACAAAGGTTCTGTGGCCAGTGATCCGCGGACGAGGATATCAGGGGAACCGCGGAGTGTTGGAGAATCCGCAAGGTATGCTGGCTCCCGCAATAGAATTGCGGTAGAGCGTGTGGTGGCGCGGAATCCAGAAGTAATCGAGAAGAGTCGGGAAAGGTTATCACCAGGAGGCAAAAAATGGCCGCTGAAGAACATGAAAGGGAGGAAGAGTAGGATGAGAATCCGCGGTGAGAAGGGAACATGGGTCGAGCCGCGGAAAAGATAAAGCAGCAGACGTGCAGAGATGCACGAAGGCAGGATCAGACGTCACAGGGAAGCTTGACCAATGAGAACTCAAGATGGGCAGCGATAATCAAGCAGGAGGACCGGGAGGATGCACCGCGCGAGGACGAAGATTCAAGGAAGAACACAAGACCGCGAGCGTTCAAGCCGCGGACTAGAGGAAGATGTAGTGGCAGAACAAGGAAATATAGTAGTGAAGAGTGTGTGTGTATGTGTCAAAGGCGAGACCCGCGGCGCGTGTAGCGCGCCGCACGCAGTGCGAAATAAGGGAAGCAGTGATGGGAGGTATCTTAAGGAGCTAGTTTTGGTGGATATAAAGTAGTAGTGTAGCAGAGGGACTAGTCGAATCTTGCTAATGACCGAACTTGCCTCCCCTTTGTCTTATCTCTTGTGACTTGAGTTAGTGTAAGTCTACTTCCCGCTCATGAGCTTAACAGTCATTCTGTCTCATCAATCCGCACGAGTGCTGGTCTTGGTTCACATCCATGCTTCACCCTCTAAGATCCACACCAGTTGAGGAACTTGCTACCGTGTTCTCCGCGGAGTTGTTCCGTGGAGGATGAGTTCATATCCTCTGGGTGCCCGCGGAACATACTGCTCAATCCACCCTTCCTGCGAGCAACCCAAGATACCGCTGAGTGCTGTTGTCACCAGGGAGCACGAGTCGGGCAAGGAGTGCTATTGGCGACTCCGCGGCCTTGCACACAACCACAGAACGGGGTTCCGCGGGCGAAGAAGTCAGAGGCCACGAGGTGGCAGACTATCGTGCTGGCAAGAAGGAACCCGTGGAGCACTGCCTATGACTGAGGCCCAGAAGGTGCAAAGCATCGGCGGAAGTCCAGGAGAAGTAGCGGAGGAGTGACTAGCACAATCGGGAAACGGCAAAATTGCGGAGCAGAAGTAAACGCGGTGTCAGAAAGCGCGGAAGTATTATTGTGCGCGGCAAAATTGGGGGTATCAGTACCATGGTGCGGTGAGCGTGGACAGTTCCTTGTTCTTTGCCAGCATAACTGCACGAGCCTTCAGATTCAGTCATACATGTCGGCAGCCAGTTTCGTGCATCAAGATACGTGGAGGCGGCACCAGCAACATTTGCACCAGGTTTCCGTGCGCCACTTCCTGCCGCGGCGTGCGGTCACACAGGAGGGTAGTAGGGAGACCTTGCCCTCACCCTCTCGCACGCCTGTCAGTTCATCGACGGGCACGGACCCATTCGAACAACACCGGAGAATCACCGAGTGGCTGGAACAGCTACACTGGCGGCATATCATGAACACGCTGCAGGACCACGTGGAGGTGGAAAGCGTACACAGCCAAGATGTATGCGGAACCCACCAACTCCAGGCCTACGACTCTATGGAGCCCAGGTGGTTTTCCAATGTGCCACTGCCAGCAGACGGACTCTCCGAGGCCGGGAGATCATTGCCATATCAAGGGCCGGTTTATTAGCGGCGCGGTAGAGTGCAGCAGTCATGGATAGCAGAGGAGGATCACCTGCCATCCGCGCCCTTGGCAGGGATTACAATCTCCCCGCCTCCGCTTGTCTCCAGAGAAAGGGGGATGAGACAACCTCTGCAGGAAGTGTGTACCGAACAACCAGGTGGGTCGCCGGTGATGCCGGAAACGAGGCAGCAGCACTACCCACCCACAGCAGAACACATGGAAGGGGATCAAACAGCCAGGGTTGGACTATCCAACGCAGTGGAAGGAGTATCCCTACAAGTGAATCCGCAGTTGACAGCTGCGGAGATCCCAGCAACACCAAGTGTGAGGGCAACGGTGAGCCACAATCCACAATTCGATGGATGGCAAGGAACACCGCAGGGGGAACAGAGAGGGGGCATGAAGCACCAATCCCCCTTGATTCCGCAGCCATCCCACGCGATCCAGCAGTCACTCACAATGCCCCAGCCACAACCCAACCCGGCATTGCAAGGGATACTGTCGTACGCGGGGCCCGTAACAATCTCTTCTATCACAACCCCACCAGGCTGGGTGATGATGGGCACCTGGGCCACGCCCTCCGCGGCAGGAATGCCGCCGCAGGTACCCATGCAGCAGATATCGCCACAGCAACCATCGACCCCATGACGCCGCAACTAATGCCTGTGGAGGTTGGACATCCAGTCTATCACCAACAATCGATCAGTACCGCGCCAGCTGGGATTGCGATCCATCCAGCACTACATACCAGCCAGGTGCGGACGAAGGCACCCCACTCCACCTATCCTACTCTCCCGCCAAATCCAGCGACCACCATGGGCTGTGCGGTATCTACTGCCACCGCGCTGTACCACTCTGCGGTGTCACACCCTCTACCTTAGAGCTACTGGTTCCCAGGGCCTACGGCCCCCGCCGCCTCGAACCCACAGGCACCGCCCCTTGGGACTACCTTTTACTCCGCACCCTATGCGACGCAGGCCACCCCTGCGACTCATTACTACGCTCTTTCGGCAACAACCGCAATGAGCAACCCCACACGTGCACCCTAGGGACAGCCACAAACTAGTCATGTGGGTTACTCGGCGGTCACGGCCGCACACTTCGACCCCCCTCCTCCAACCATGCACCCGTTCTCCACGGTGACATCCACAGCCAACCAAAATACAGTGCCCTAGCTGCAATATGTACGTGCACAGCCAGCCAACATTCCGCGGCAAGAGATCTTCAAAGGGACCCCTGAAGAGGACCCATGGACATGGTTGAAGCAGGTCACGATACATGCCAGCATAGAACGAATCCCACCAGACCTTTGCCTGGCCACCGCGGAGCTCCATCTTCAAGGTGTTGCAGAGGACTGGTACAATGCTCGCGCGCCGTTCAACTCCTTTGAGCACTTTGGCAACGCGCTGATTGAGCACTTCAAGCGGCTGACCAAGGAAGAAGCACTCCGCAAAATTGAAAAGGAGGTCATGGGGAAGGACACCAACATCCGAAGGTTTTTGGATCAGTTCCTCACTTGGGCATCAATCCTGAAGAACCCTGAAGGGGAAGGACTGCCACTGTGGGTCCTACTGTAAAATCTCATTCGTGCACTTCCAGATGAGATCAGCAGTCTGATGATCCCTGAGCGCTACCAGTCGCTGCACTACGCGGTGCAAGACGCCACCGCCATTTCCACACGGCAGCGGTCTACGCAACAGCATCAGGGTGGAGATTCTCATGTACCAGTACCAGCCAAACAGGCCTCCCAGCCTAAGCCACAGGCATGCTACACCTGCCAGAGCCTGGAGCACATCGCTCGAGACTGTCCGCGGAAAAGAGAGGGCGTTCCGCGAACTGATCCTATGCAATAGGATCCTATGGTACAGCAGTGGCAGCGATGTTATAATCAACCATGGCAGGATCAACAGCCTCAGCAGCAGACACAAGCTGGGCGGCAGGCACCGGATCATCAAACCCAGACTCCCTCGGGAGGGCAGGGTATTCTGCCCAACACACAGGCACCCGCGAACTCCACAAGTGGAGCCCGCAATGTCAAGCTGGGGCTGCAGATGGCGAAGGACGAGACTACCGAGTTGTCTCCCAACGAAGCGGAGACTAATCTCATTACACGAGCCCAAGAATTAGGCTTGCGCGGATGGGACCTACAGATGGCCGCCAGAGTACAAGAAGATATGCGGCACAAGGCAGAAGCCGCGGAGGAACGATTCCAAGAGGCAATTGCTAAACGTACCGTCATGCCGGAGAAACGACGGCAGGCAAAACCACCAACCGCGTCGGAAAAGCAACCTGCTTCATCTTTGCCAGCGCCTACAACAGCCCCAGTCACCGCAAAGGGAAGCTCTGACCCCATCCTGCATCTATTCACCACTCCCATTGCGGAAGTAAACTTCTTTGAGTTCCTCCGCATCCATCCAGAGATCGCACCGCGACAAAAGGAGGAGTTCTCCAGAGCCAATCAACGCCTCTAAGCTGTGGGCATCTCCCTTAGCTGCACCACGCCCAACGCTGGCACGCATAATACCCGCTGTGTCGTGCCTGACACTTTGCTCGCAATGAGGCTTGCAAAAGAAGAGTGGGGATGGGCATCGCAGGCCCTAGAACCACCGCGCCGAGACGACAACCATTACGAGGTCGCCTGCTGCATGGTTTGGATATGCGGTAGGAAGTTTCTTGCTATTATTGACACAGGGGCCACTCACACCACTATGGCGTTCCGCGTCCTCCTCGTGGTCAGATGGACAGATCGCATTCTCCCGACCCGACGCCTGTTTACCAACTCAGCGGGCGGAATGGACTATGGAGATGGGGAGGTTCACGGCCTACCCATACAGGTGGGATCTCTTCACGAACCAGTGAATGCCCAAGTCACGCGGGCCAGGATGTACGATGTACTCCTGTGCATGGATTACCTAGTACCGCGACGGGCCAACCTTCTTTTCTCCCTCGAAACCATGCAACTCAGTTCCGCTTCTAGGGAAGACGCATTTTGCTCCATTACCATCAGAGACAGGGTAGCGGTGCCTGTGACTGGCGGCGAATCCTTCTCCCATCCTTGATGCAGTGGCAGAGGACTCTCAAGTTCATGCGAGTAAACTACCGTCCATCACGGCTGACATGCCTACCGCGGAACAGGTCACAACAGGAGAATGGAAGGAGCTCGCGGGGTAGTCAAGCAAGCTCGGAGTACAAACCAATCTCCTCGGCCTGTGGCAGAGGGGACAACGCGTCCTGGGAGAAGGCTATCAACTAAAAAAAGAAGAGGAATTCTACCCACTCCGCGGAAACAGCACCATCACCACCACCGCGATGGGATCACATGCTTCACTCACGACTTTCGCCCGCACAAAAGCAGGACTCGTGCGATTTGCTCGATGCATTTGCGGACATCTTCGCTGGTTCCGCAGTTGATCTGGGGGCCGTGGAAGCCTTCCATGTCATTTCCACGGGGGACTTTGCGCCCACGAAACAGAAGGTACGGCGCATCCTCCAGGATCAGGAGAAGATCATCACAAAGGGGCTCACGGAGCTCAAGGCGCAGGGGATGATTGTCCCAATTATCAGTCCCTGGCGTGCCAACTTGGTCATCGTTGGGAAGCCGAACGGGTCTAAGCGATTATACGTTGACTTCCGCGATCTCAAGCGAGTGACCGAGGAAGATGCGCACCCCTTGCCTCTGATTGTCGACATACAGGAGCGCGAGCAGGGTCGCAGATGGTAAAAGCTCGATGTGAAGGCTGCCTTTCACGCCGTCCCAATGCACCCGGACTCCATCCCCAAAACTGCATTTGTGACACCAGAGGGCCTATATGCGTTTATAGGCATGCCCTTTGGACTCCGCAATACAAGCGCGACATTCCAGCGGGTCATACACTCTACCTTCCGCGGAATCCCCAATGTCAGCTACTACATCAACGACATCATGGTCACGGCTCACACCTTTGAGGAACTGTTCTCTTCCCTGGCTGCCGTCTTCGCTGCCCACCGCAGAGCCAACCTGAAGCTCAAGGCAGCCAAGTGCTCTATCGGGGCCGCGGAAATGGAGTTCCTGGGTTTCGTAATGAGCGCGGATGGCATCAAGACCGATCCAGAAAAGATCGCGGCAGTACATGAATGGCGTCAGCCCACTTCCGCGGGGCAGGTCAATATTTTCCTGGTTTCCGTCTCCTTTTACTGGAAGTTTGTGCGTGACCACGCGCACATCATCAAGCCACTCCAGGAGTTGACACACCAAGACGTACCATTCGAATGGACGACGGCTTGCGCGGACGCCTGGAAGGAGGTCAAGCACCGTCTCGTTACCGCGCCTATGCTTGAGTTCCTCGACTTCAACCTCCCGTTCTCCATCACCACCGAGTGGTCGCGGGACAAGCTTGGGGCCATTCCCTCCCAGACGGTGCAGGAATCCACACAGAAGGTGATTGCCTACGCCAATCGTGCCCTCAAGGAAGGATAGCGGAAGTACCCTCCAGTGAAGGGCGAATGCCTAGCTGTCCTATGGGCTCTCCAAAAATTCCACGATTACATCAAGAATGGCAAGCCGTTCACGGTTCTTACAGACCACTAGGCGCTGTAGTGGCTCTTAACTACTCAAAACCATGAGGGCATCATTGCCAAGTGGGCACTTCTTCTCCAGGGTTACAACACGAAGATCAAATACCAGCATGCATTTGCAAACCGCAACGCGGATGCCCTGAGCCGACTTCCGCACACTGGCTGGCCGGACCCAGACCAGGCACGGCCAGACACAGCGGAGGCACCCCTAAATGATATAGGACCTGTTCGAGAAATCGGAACACCACCTCCTCCCACCGAGGCAGAATGAGAGGGAATGGCAAGAGAATTTGACGAGGAGGAACAAGACGTTGCTTTGCAGCTCTTCAATGAGCTCGATTCCACCGCATAATGGACCGTCGCGGAGACTCTACCAGCCATCTCCGTGTCTGGCCTGCAGCTTGCTCGCAGGTACAACCCTACCATCCGTGGTTGGACGTTCGAAGAAATTGCTTCCCATGTTCCCCCCATGATATGCAAACCCGCGAGCCTCGAGAACGTCCGCTGCTCCACCACAGACTTCCCCACTGAGGAAACCACACTCTTCTGCTCCCGCCACAATACTTCTGGAGAACCGCCATCCCCTCACTTTGGTAGATTTCCTTCTCCACTCCCCTGAGTCTGCAGAAAGTCTCCGCGTCCTCCTCGACACTCATGGCATCCGCCTCTCATGCACGCGAGGTAGCCTGGCTGGCATCCGCCTATTATCCCGTAGCATCATCCTCACTCACTCTAGCGTACGCGGTGCCGCTTCACGTGCATCACGTACCTGGGCACCCGCGGCCCTCACCCCCGGACCGCCTGCACCCCCCGATGTCCACGTGGCGTGGTGTTACGTGTGGATGTGTGGCCGCAAGTTCGTGGCCATCGTGGACACTGGCAGTACTCATACAACGATTGCGCTCCGGATGGTCCGCTCGCTCCACATGCAGCACCTCATCCAACCCACTCAACTCCGCTTCTCCATCTCCACCGGAGACATTGACGCGCCGCTCGGACAAAACGCGGGCCTCCCCATGCAGGTGGCGAATGTACATGCGGCACAAATCGTCTAGGTATGCGATGTCCGCACATACGATATTCTGCTCGCGGCGGACTGGCTTGCGCCGCGCCAAGCGGATATATTAATCGGTGCCAGCATCCTCTATCTCATTTCCAGTTCCGGCATTCGATCATTTGCCCCGCTCTTTACCTCGCATCGGCCACCTCCGAGAGCGGTCACCTCTTCTTTCGATTCAGCTCTCACCGGCACCTGACACACTCGACGGATAACGCGCAGCTGGACTCTCGCCCGCGGAACATCCGACATGGCACACAATCAATGCACGAGGTCCGTGCCTTCCTCGCCCGGGGGGGGGGGGGGGG
>SZWC01000086.1:59837-76902 GCA_023375785.1 Penium margaritaceum
GGGGGGGGGGGGGTGGACCCTTTGTAGCAGCTACGCCGCCTTGCTCTTAACACGGGCACGGGGCACCGCCCAGCACGGACACCAACACCACCAACGGGAACTGCGGCTCTACCGCGGCGGGGACCCACGACAAGGACCGCACCTGCAAGGACACCAGCACCACCTGCGGCTGCAACAGGCACGTCCCGCCCTGGCTCGGTGACAAGAACCCCGCCAACACCAGTGACGGCCACCCCAGCAGCGGCTGCGGCCTCACCGCGGCCCAGCCCGGCCGCAGGGACGACCCTGACACCAACCACAAGACCAGCAGCAAAAATTCCACCGCGGTCGAGTTCCGTGGAACGAACACCAACGCAGGTTACGCCACTCGTGGCCAAATCACCAGGCCCGTCACGACAAGGCCCGGCCACAAGCACACCGACGCGGATTGTCAGACGTATTGAGCCAGCGGTAGGAGCCACGCAGGCAGTGGCAAGAACAATCGCCACCCCAACACCAAGCCCGCAAAATGAAGCTCGAACCCTGGTTACCCCAGTCCCCTCCCCTGCCACAACGGTGCTCTCTCACTCGCCGCCGACCTCGCGCGGCAGTCCAACTCGGCAACCCGCACGCCCCCTACTGGGCACAGGAACGGTGATGGATGGGGCGAGAACGTACCTTGAGGAAAGCTCGGGAGACTGCGGAGAGCAGCCCAAGGAAGCCCTACTGCTGGATGTGGTAAGTAGCATCATGCTCCAGCTGCTGACAGAGATTCCGGAAGTTATCCGCACGGAATTCGAGGATTCACTGTTTGGCAGGATGTGGCAGGTAGTACTAAAGGGAGCAGCCACGGGGGTGCTGGCCCTCGGAGTGCACGAGAGGCAGGTGCTCATATTGGAGATAGCAGGCACAGAGCGCCTTGTTTTGGCACTGCGGGATAGCCTGAATATCAAACCAGGAATGGCCAGTGACATGACTGGCGACGCGGAACTACTGAACACCAAACGGGCGGACCCATCACTAGAAGCCGCTCGAGTGTGGTGGAACAGGGTGGGGAAGGACCAGCGGAGCAGTCCAGAAAGACGGTACGTGCACTTGCTCTGGGAGAGGGCCAGAGCCCTCATCCTGTACCATGTGAATGACCAGGCACCTGGATCGGCAGAGGCACCGCGGAGAAGGTCGGCGGCAGACGAATGGAGGTGGGGATATCTGCTCAACCTTGTCTATGCCATATGGAGAGTTCAATACCCACAAGAAGAAAGGTCGCTGCTTGCGGACACCCAGGCACCTAAGGGATGCTGGATGGAAGCCATGGAAAAATGCTAGACGCTCACGCTCCAGAATGTGATACCCACCAGGTTGGCGGCAGCGGTCGCGGAGACACACTGGACCGTGGTTCGAGGAAATGGATTGAACCTCAAGCAAGAAGAGGTGCGGTACTGGGCTAAGGAGGCAGCAGAAATATGCCGAGATGACAAGAGCAGGAGGGATAAGGAGGTGGAGGAGGCTTGCGAATACACCCAGCTCTCCCCTCAGTTGCAGTATATGCAGGAACGACTGCGGAAGGAATGGGGAAAGAGGCAGCCGAGTCAGAGCGAGTGGCCGCAGAAGCCGCGGAGAAGGAAGCCCGGCTGGCTAAGGAACGGGATGCGGCGGCTAAGACAGACAAGGTCCCTGCAGAAGAGCTCATAAGGGAAATCACGGGGGAAGCAGAAGCAACAGCGGCAGCAGCAGTGGCAGAAGCAGTAGCAGCAGCAGCAGAAGGGGCGGAAGTGGAGGCAACAGCAGTAGTAATAGAAGCGGCAAAAGCAGAGGCAGAGGCAGCAGCAGTAGCGAGAGCGGAGGCAACAGCGATAGCGACAGACAAGGTAGCAGAGGCAGCAGCCACGGAGGCACAGGTAGCTGCATAACACAAGCAAATGCGGAGGCCGCCAGAGTGGGAGCAGGTAGTACAGCCACGGAGGCAGCAAAGGAAGCAACAATAGATAGGACCGCGGCGAGGCAGGCAGGAGCCAAAGGATAAATGATGGGGAAGAGGTACAAGGCTGGCGTCAAGCGCCACCACCCGAAACCATCCGCTGGCTCCCTACGGCGGAAGGCGCAATTTCAGGCCCGAGCAGCGGCAGTGGTGCAGAAAGCAGCAGCGACGCTGAGCCAGACCAGAACAACAACGCCGGCAGACACCAGTCAAAGTGAGGAACCGGCACAGAATTTCCCAAAGGAGACAACTCCTGCTCCAAAAGGAAAGAGGAAGGCGCAAGAGGAAGCGGTCGCGGAGCTACGGAAAGAGAAACAACCTCGGGTACACAAAGGCCCCAGCCCCGGCGTTCATAGTCAGTGACATATGCATCCTTTGGTTAATCACTGTGCATGCTAGCCACACCATGCCACTACTTGGTGAAAATATTTTGACGTACTAGTTGATAACTAGTCTTTCCAACCCATGGTTTCCCCCACTGACCATTTGTGACTCGTGTTATGAGTTTTCAACGTTGACCACACACTGTGAAATCCATTTTGTCATGTTTTGTGACACATGCCTACTTTGGTTTGTCCCTGTACATGGTTGCCACGCTGTGTCATTAGGTAACGAAGGTCTTTGTGCTCACTTTTGTACAGCTAGTGTTCCCAAACCATTATTAGCCCCCTCTGACTATATGTGACCCGTGTTGTGAGTTGTAAATGTTGACCATGTGAAGTGAAATTCTTTGTTCATGGTCGGTGACATATGCATACTTTGGTTGGTCACGGTGCATTGTAGCCATACCGTGCCACTACATATTGAAGGTATTTTTACTTGCTAGTCGCTAACTAGTATTCACAAACCAATATCTTCCACCCTGACTATTTGTGACTCGTGTTATGAGTTGTCAAGGTTTACCGCACTTAGTGCCATTTTTTGGTCATGGTCAGTGACATATGCTTACTTTGGTTGGTCATTGTGCATGGTATCCACACAATGCCACAACGTATTGAAGCTCCTTGTGCTTGCTATTTAATACCCTGTGTTCCCAAACCATTGTTTCCCCCTCTGACCATTTGTGACTCGTATTATGAGTTGTCAACATTGACCACACACAGCGGATTTCTTTGGTCAAAGGCAGTACATATGCCTACTTTGGTCGGTCATTGTGCATGGTAGCCACACCGTGCTACTACTGACTGAAGGTCCTTGTACTTGCTAGTTGAGAACTGACATTCTTATAGCATTGTTTCCTCCCCTGACCGTTTGTGACTCGTGTTATGGTTGGTCAACGTTGACCACCCATATTGAAATAATCCGGTCATGCTCAGTGACATATGCCTAGTTTGGTTGTTTGGAGTGCATAGTAGCCACACCGTGCCACTACGTATTGAAGTTCTTTGTTCTTTCTAGTTGATACATAGGGTTCCCAAACCATTGTCTCTCCCTCTGACCATTTGTGACTCGTATTATGAGTTGTCAACATTGACCACACACAGCGGATTTCTTTGGTCAAAGGCAGTACATATGCCTACTTTGGTCGGTCATTGTGCATGGTAGCCACACCGTGCTACTACTGACTGAAGGTCCTTGTACTTGCTAGTTGAGAACTGACATTCTTATAGCATTGTTTCCTCCCCTGACCGTTTGTGACTCGTGTTATGGTTGGTCAACGTTGACCACCCATATTGAAATAATCCGGTCATGCTCAGTGACATATGCCTAGTTTGGTTGTTTGGAGTGCATAGTAGCCACACCGTGCCACTACGTATTGAAGTTCTTTGTTCTTTCTAGTTGATACATAGGGTTCCCAAACCATTGTCTCTCCCTCTGACCATTTGTGACTCGTGTTATGAGTTGTCAATGTTGACCACACATAGTAGACTTTTTCAGTCATAGTCAGTGACATATGCATCCTTTGGTTGGTCACTCTACACGCTAGCCACACTGTGCCACTGCTTGTTGAAAATTGTTCTACTTGCTAGTTGATAACTAGTGTTCCCAACCCATGGTTTCCCCCACTGACCAGTTGTGACTCGTGTTATGAGTTGTCAACGTTGACCACACACTGTGAAATCCGTTTGGTCATGGTTTGTGACACATGCCTACTTTGGTTTGTTACTGTACATGGTTACCACGCGTTGTCATTCCGTATGGAAGGTCTTTGTGCTCTATTGTTGACAGCTAGTGTTTCCAAACCATTGTTAGCCCCCTCTGGCTATCTGTGACCCGTATTGTGAGTTGTAAATGTTGACTACATGAAGTGAAATTCTTTGTTCATGGTCACATACATATGCATACTTTGGTTGGACACAGTGCATTGCAGCCACATTGTGCCACTACATATTGAAGGTATTTTTACTTGCTAGTTGATAACTAGTATTCACAAACCATTACACTCCACCCTGACCATTTGTTACTCGTGTTATGAGTTGTCAATGTTTACCACACATAGTGCCAATATTTGGTCATGGTCAGTGACATATGCCTGCTTTGGTTGGTCATCGTGCATTGAATCTACACCGTGCCACAACGTATTGAAGCTCCTTGTGCTTGCTTTTTGATACTTGGTGTTCCCAAACCATTGTTTCCCCCTCTGACCATTTGGGACTCGTATTATGAGTTGTCAATGTTGACCACACACAGCGGGTTTATTTGCTAAAATGCAGTACATATGCCTCCTTTGATCGGTCATTGTGCATGGTTGCCACGCCGTGCTACTACTGACTGAAGGTCGTTGTACTTTCTCGTTGGGAACTGATGTTTTTATAGCATTGTTTCCTCCCCTGACCGTTTTTGTTTCGTGTTATGGTTGGTGAACGTTGACCACCCATATTGAAATTCCCTGGTCATGGTGAGTGACATGTGCCTATTTTGGTTGGTTGGTGTGCATGTTAGCCTCACTGTGCCACTATGTATTGAAGTTCTTTGTCCTTTCTAGTCACTACATAGGGTTCCCAAACCATTGTCTCTCCCGCTGACCATTTGTCACTCGTGTTATGAGTTATCAATGTAGACCACACATAGGTTCTTCTTCAATCATAGTCAGTGACATATGCATCGTTTGGTTGGTCAGTTTGCACGCTGGCCATACCATGCCACTACTTGTTGAAAATGTTTCAACTTGCTAGTTGATAACTAGTATTCCCAACCCATGCTTTCCCCACTGTCCATTTGTGACTCGTATTATGAGTTTTCAACGTTGACCACACACTGTGAAATCCGTTTGGTCATTGTTTGTGACACATGCCTACTTTGGTTTGTCGTTGTACATGGTAACCACGTTGTCTCATTACGTATCGAAGGTCTTTGTGCTTTCTTGTTGACAGCTAGTGTTCCCAAACCATTGTTAGCCCCCTCTGACTATCTGTGACCCATATTCTGAGGTGTAAATGTTGACCACATGAAGTGAATTTCTCTGTTCATGGTCAGTGACATATGCATACTTTGGTTGGTCACTGTGCACTGTAGCCACACCGTGCCACTACATGTTGAGGGTATTTGTACTTGGTAGTTGATAACTAGTATTCACAAACCATTATATTCCACCATGACCATTTTTGACTCGTGTTATGATGTGTCAAGGTTTACCACACTTAGTGCCATTATTTGGTCATGGTCAGTGACATATGCCTACTTTGGTTTGTCATCTTGCATGGTATCCACAATATGCCACACCCTATTGAAGCTCCTTGTGCTTGCTATTTGACACTCGGTGTTTCCAAACCATTGTTTCCCCTTCTAACCATTTGTGACTCGTATTATGAGTCGTCAACGTTGACCAGACACAGCGGATTTCTTTGGTCAAAGGCAGTACATATGCCTACTTTGGTCGGTCATTGTGCATGGAAGCCACACCGTGCTACTACTGAATGAGGGTCGTTGTACTTGCTAGTTGAGAACTTATAATCCCATAGCATTGTTTCCTCCCCTGACCGTTTGTGACTCGTGTTATGGTTGGTCAACGTTGACCACCCATATTGAAATCATCTGGTCATGGTCAGTGACATATGCCTAGTTTGGCTGTTTTGTGTGCATAGTAGCCAATCTGTGCCACTACGTATTGAAGTTCTTTGTCCTTTATAGTTGATACATAGGGTTCCTACACCATTGTCTCTCCCTCTGACCATTTGTGACTCGTGTTATGAGTTGTCAATATTGACCACACATAGTGGACTTCTTCGATCATTGTCAGTGACATATGCATCATCTGGTTGGTCATTGTGCACGTTTGCCACAGCGTGCCACTACTTGTTGAAAATCTTTCTACTTGCTAGTTGATAACTAGTGTTCCTAACCCATGGTCTCCCCCACTGACCGTTTGTGACTCGTGTTATGAGTTTTCTACGTTGACCACACACCGTGAAATCCGTTTGGTCATGGTACGTAACACATGCCTACTTTGGTTTGTCACTGTACATGGTTACCATGCCGTGTCACTACGTATGGAAGGTCTTTGTGCTTTCTAGTGGATAGCTAGTGTTCCTATAACCATTGTCACCCCCTTTGACTATCAGTGATTCGTGTTGTGAGTTGTCAACGCTGCCCACATTAAGTAAAACTCGTTGGTCATGGTCAGTGACATATGCATACTTTGGTTGGTCACTGTGCATGGAAGTTACGCTGTGCCACTACATATTGAAGGTATTTGTACTTGATAGTCGATAACTAGTATTCACATACCATTGTCTTCCACCCTGACCATTTTTGACTCGTGTTATGAGTTGTCAAATTTTACCACACTTAGTGACATTATTTGGTCATGGTCATCGTGCAAGGTATCCACACCATCCCACAACTTATTGAAGGTCCTTGTGCTTGCTTGCTGATACCTGGTGTTCCCAAACCATTGTCCCCCCCCTCTGAGCAGTTGTGACTCCTGTTATGAGTTGTCAATGCTGACCACACAGAGCGGATTTCTTTGGTCAAAGGTAGCAAATATGCCTACTTTGGTCGGTCATTGTGAATGGTAGCCACACTGTGTTTATACTGATTGAAGGTTGCTGTACTTGATAATTGAGAACTGATATTCACATACCATCGTTTCCCACTCTGACCCTTTGTGACTCGTATTATGGCTGGTGAATGTTGACCACCCATATGGAAATTCTTTCACCATGGTCGGTGACATATGCCTAGTTAGATTTTTTTGTGTGCATAGTAGCCACACCGTGCCACTACGTCTTGAAGTTCTTTGTCCCTTCTAGTCGGTACACAGGGTTCCCAAAGCATTGTTTCTCCCTCTGACCATTTGTGACTCGTGTTAAGAGTTGTCAATGTTGACCATACATGGTGGACTTCTTTGGTCATAGCCAGTGACGTGTGCATCCTTCGGTTGGTCACTCTGCACGCTAGCCACACCGTGCCACTACTTATTGAAAATCTTTCTACTTGCTAGCTGATAACTAGTGTTCCCAACCCATGTTTCCCCCACTGACCAGTTGTGACTCGTGTTATGAGTTTTCAACGTTGACCACACACTTTGAAATCCGTTCGGTCATGGTTTGTGATACATGCCTACTTTGGTTTGTCACTGTACATGGTTACCACGCCGTGTCATTACGTATGAAAGGTCTTTGTACTTTGTTGTTGACAGCTAGTGTTCCCAAACCATTGTTAGCCCCCTCTGGCTATCTGAGACCCGTGTTGTGAGTTGTAAATGTTGACCACATGAAGTGAAATTCTTTGTTCATGTTCAGTGACATATGCATACTTTGGTTGGTCCCTGTGCATTGTAGCCACACTGTGCTACTACATATTGAAGGTATTTGTACTTGCTAGTCAATAACTAGTAGTCACAAACCATCTTCTTCCACACTGACTATGTTTGACTCGTGTTATGAGTTGTCAAATTTTACCACACATAGTGACATTATATGGTCATGGTCAGTGACATATGCCTATTTTGGTTGGTCATCGTGCATAGTATCCACACCGTGCCACAACTTATTGAAGCTTCTTGTGCTTGCTTTTTTATACGCGGTGTTCCCAAACCATTGTTTCCCCCTCTGACCATTTGTGACTCGTATTATGAGTTGTCACTGTTGAGCACACATAGAAAACTTATTTCATCAAAGGCAGTACATATGCCTACATTGGTCGGTCTCTGTGCATGGTAGCCACACCGTACTACTACTGACTGACGGTTGTTGTACTTGCTAGTTGAGAACTGATATTCCCATAGCATTGTTTCCTCCCCTGACCATTTTTGACTCGTGTTATGATCTGTCAACGTTAACAACCCATATTGAAATTCTCTCGTCATGGTCAGTGACATATGCATAGTTTGGTTGTTTGGTGTGCATATCAGCCACACCGTGCTACTACGTATTGAAGTTCCTTGTCCTTTCTAGTGGATACATATGGTCCTCAAACCATTGTCTCTCCCTCTGACCATTTGTGACTCGTGTTGTGAGTTGTCCATGTTGACCACACATAGTGGACTTTGTCGGTCATAGTCAGTGACATATGCATCCTTTGGTTGGTCATTGTGCACGCTAGCCACACCGTGCCACTACTTGTTGAAAATCTTTCTACTTGCTAGTTTATAACTAGTGTTCCCAACCCATGGTTGCCCCCACTGACCAGTTGTGACTCATGTTATGAGTTTTCAACGTTGACCACACACTTTGAAATCCGTTTGGTCATGGTTTGGGACACATGCCTACTTTGGTTTGTAGCTGTACATGGTTACCATGCCATGTCATTACTTATCGAAGGTCTTTGTGCTTTCTTGTTGACAGCTAATCTTTCCAAACCATTGTTTGCCCCCTCTGACTATCTGTGAACCGTGTTGTGGGTTGTAAATGTTGACCACATGAAGTGAAAGTATTTGTTCATGGTCAGTGACATATGCGTACTTTGGTTGGTCACTGTGTATTGTAGCCACACTGAGCCACTACATATTGAATGTATTTGTACTTGCTAGTCAATAACTAGAATTCACACACCATTGTCTTCCACCCTAACCATTTGTGACTCGTGTTATGAGTTGTCAATGTTTACCATACTTAATGGCATTATTTGATCATGGTCACTGACATATGCCTACTTTGGTTGGTAATCGTGCATGGTATGCACACTGTGCCACAACATATTGAAGCTCCTTGTGCTTGCTATTTCATACTTGGTGTTCCCAAATAATTGTTTCCCCCTCTGACTATTTGTGACTCGTATTACGAGTTGTCAACATTGACTACACACAGAAGATTTATTTGGTCAAAGGCAGTGTATATGCCTACTTTGGTCGGTCATTGTGCATGGTAGCCACACCGTACTACTACTTACTGACGATCGTTGTACTTGCTAGTTGAGAACCGACATTCCCATAGCATTGTTTGCTTCCCTGACCGTTTTTGACTCGTGTTATGGTTTGTCAACATTGACCACCCATATTGAAATTCTCTCGTCATGGTCAGTGACATATGCCTAGTTTGGTTGTTTTGTGTGCATATTAGCCTCACTGTGCCACTACGTACTGAAGTTCCTTGTCCTTTCTAGTGGATACATATTATTCCCAAATCATTGTCTCTCCCTCTGACCATTTGTGACTCGTGTTGTGAGTTGTCAACGTTGACCACACATATTGGACTTCGTTCCTCATAGTCAGTGACATATGCATCCTTTAGTTAGTCACATTGCATGCTAGCCACACCATGCCACTACTTGTTGAAAGTCTTTCTACTTGCTAGTTGATAACTAGTGTTCCCAACCCAGGGTTTCCCTAAACCAGTTGTGACTCCTGTTATGAGTTTTCAACGTTGACCACACATTTTGAAGTATGTTTGGTCATGGTTTGTGACACATGCCTACTTAGGTTTGTTACTGTACATGATTACCACGCCATGTCATTACGTATCGATGGTCTTTGTGCTTTCTTGTTGACAGCTAATGTTCCCAAACCATTGTTTGCTCCCTCTGAAAATCTGTGACCCGTGGTGTGAGTCTTAAATGTTGACCACATGAAGTGATATTCTTTGTTCATGGTCAGTGCCATATGCATACTTTGGTTGGTCACTGTGCATTGTAGCCACACTGTGCCACTACATATTGAAGGTTTTTGTACTTGCTATTCAATAAGTAGTATTCACAAATTAGTATCTTCCACCCTGACCATTTCTGACTTGTGTTATGGGTTGTCAAGTTTTACCACACTTAGTGCCATTATTTGGTCATGGTCAGTGACATATGCCTACTTTGGTTGGTCATCGTGCATGGTATCCACACCGTGCCACAACGCGTTGAAGCTCCTTGTGCTTGCCTTTTGATACTTGGTGTTCCCAAACCATTGTTTCTCCCTCTGACCCTTTGTGACTCGTATTATGAGTTGTCAAAGTTGACCACACACTGTGGATTTCTTTTGTTAAAGGCACTACATATGCCTCATTTGGTCGGTCATTGTGCATGGTAGCCACACCGTGCTACTACTGACTGAAGGTCGTTGTACTTGCTAGTTGAGAACTGATATTCCCATAGCATTGACAACTCATATCACGAGTCACAAATGGTTAGAGGGAGAGACAATGGGTTGGGAACCCTATGTATCAACTAGAAAGGACTAAGAACTTCAATACGCAGCGGCATGGTGTGGCTGCTGTGCACACCAAACAACCAAACCAGGTATATGTCACTGACCATGACCAGATAACTTCAATATGGGTGGTCAACGTTAACCAAGCATAACACGAGTCACAAACGGTCAGGGGAGGTAACAATGCTATGGGACTATCAGTTTTCAACTAGCACGTACAACCACCTTCAGTCAGTAGTAGACGGTGTGCCTACCATGCACGATGACCGACCAAAGTAGGCATATGTACTGCCTTTGACCAAAGAAACCCGCAGTGTGTGGTTAACGTTGACAGCTCATAATACCTTGTGGCACAGTGTAGATACCATGCATGGTGACCAACGAAATTATGCATATGTCACTGACCATGATTTAATAATGGCACTAAGTGTGGTAAACCTTAACAACTCATAACACGAGTCACAAATGGTCAGAGTGGAAGATGATGGTTTGTGAATACTAGTTATCGACTAGAAAGTACAAATACATTCAATATGCATTGGCACAGTGTGGCTACAATGCACAGTGACCAACCAAAGTATGCATGTGTCACTGACCATGAACAGAGAATTTCACTTCATGTGGTCAACATGTAGAACCCACAACACGGGTCACAGATAGTCGGAGGGGGCTAGCAATCGTTTGGAAACACTAGTTGTGAACAAGAAAGCACAAAGACCTTCGATACGTAAATACACAGCGTGGTACCCATGTACAGTGACAAACCAGAGTAGGCATGTGTCACAAACCATGACCAAACAAGTTTCACAGTGTGTGGTCAACGTTGAAAACTCATAACACGAGTCACAAACGGTCAGTGGGGCAACCCATGGATTGGTAACACTAGTTATCAACTAGCAAGTCGAAATATTTTGAACAAGAAGTGGCATGGTGTGGCTAGCGTGCACAATGAGCAACCAAAGGATGCATATGTCACAGACTATGAACGAAGAATTTCACTCTGTGTGGTCAACATTGACAACACATAACACGAGTCACAAATGGTCAGATGGAGGGACAATGGTTTGGGAATCCTATGTATTGACTAGAAAGGACGAAGAACTTCAATACGTACTGGAACGGTGTGGCTAATATGCACACCAAACAACCAAACTAGGCATATATCACTGACCATGACCAGGGAATTTCAATATGGGTGGTCAACGTTTACCAACCACAACACGAGGCAAAAACGGTCAGGGCAGGAAACAATGCTATGGGAATATCAGTTGTCAATGAGAAAGTACAACGATCCTCAGTCAGTAGTAGCATCCATGCAAAATGACAGACCAAAGAAGGCATATGTACTGCCTTTGAGCAAACAAACCCGCTATGTGTGGTCAACATTGACAGCTCATAATACGAGTCACAAATGCTCAGATGGGAAAACAATGGTTTGGGAACACCAAGTATCAAATAGCAAGCACAAGGAGCTTCAATACGTTGTGGCACAGTGTGGATACCATGCACGATGACCAACCAAAGTAGGCATATGTCACTGACCATAGCCAAATAATGGCACTAAGCGTGGTAAGCCTTCACAACTCATAACACGAGTTACAAATGGTCAAGGTGGAAGATAATGATTTATGAATACTAGTTATTCACTTGCGAGTACAAATACCTTCGATATGTAGTGGCACAGCGTGGCTACAATACGCAGAGACCAACCAAAGTATGCATATGTCACTGACCATGAACAAAGAATTTCACTTCATGCGGTCAACATTTACAACTCACAACACGATTCACTGATAGTCAGAGGGGGTAACAACGATCTGGGAATACTAGCTGTCAAAAAGAAAGCACAAAGACCTTCGATACGTAACGACACGGCATGGTAACAACGAAGACAGACTAATCAAATAGGCATGTGTCACAAACCATGATCAAACGGATATCAAAGTGCGTGGTCAACGTTGAAAACTCATACCACAAGTCACAAATGGTCATTGGGGAAGACCATGGGTTGGGAACACTAGTTATAAACGAGGAAGTAGAAAGATTTTTAACAAGTAGTGGCACAGTGTGGCTAGCGTGCACAGTGACCAACCATAGGATGCATATGTCACTGACTATGACCGAAGAAGTCCACTATGTGTGGTCAACATTGACAACTCATAACACGAGTCACAAATGGTCAGAGGGAGAGAGCATGGTTTGGGAATCCTATGTATCAACTAGAAAGGACAAAGAACTTCAATACATAGTGGCAAGGTGTGGCTACCATGCACACTAAACAACCCAACTAGGCATATGTCACTGACCATGACGAGAGAACGTCAACATGGGTGGTCAATGTTGACCAACCATAACACACGTCACAAACGGTCAGGGGAAGAAACAATGCTATGGGAATATCAGTTCTCAACTAGCAAGTACGGCGACCTTCAGTCAGTAGTAGCACGGTGTGGCTACCATGCACAATGACCAAACAAAGTAGGCATATGTACTGCCTTTGAGCAACGAAATCCGCTGTGTGTGGTCAACGTTGACAACTCATAATACGAGTCACAAATGGTCAGAGGGGGTGACAATGGTTTGGGAACACCGAGTATCAAACAGCAAGCACAAGGAGCTTCAATACGTTGTGGCACAGTGTAGATACCATGCACCATGACCAACCAAAGTAGGCATATGTTACTGAGAATGACCAAATAATCGCACTAAGTGTTGTCAACCTAAACAACTCATAACACGAGTCACAATGGCCAGGGTGGAAGAAAATGGTTTGTGAATACTAGTTATCGTCTAGCAAGTACAAATACCTTCAATACGTAGTGGCACAGTGTGGCTACAATGCACAGTGACCAACCAAAGTATGCATATGTCACTGACCATGAACAAATAATTTGACTTCATGTGGTCAACATTTACAACTCACAACATGAGTCACTGATAGTCATCGGGGGTAACAATGTTGTGGGAACACTAGCTGTTAACAAGAAAGCACAAAGACCTTTGAAACGTAATGACACGGCGTGGTAACCATGTACAGTAACAAACCAAAGTAGGCATGTGTCACAATTCATGACCAAACGGATTTCACAGTGTGTGGTCAACGTTGAAAACTCATAACGCGAGTCACAAATGGTCAGTGGGGGAAACCATGGGTTGGGAACACTAGTTATCAACTAGCAAGTAGAAAGATTTTCAGCAAGTAGTGGCACGGTGTGGCTAGCGTGCACAGTGACCAACCAAATGATGCATATGTCACTGACTATGACGGAAGAAGTCCACTATGTGTGGTCAACATTGACAACTCATAACAAGAGTCACAAATGGTCAGAGGGAGAAACAAAGGGTTGGGAATCCTATGTATCATCTAGAAATGACAAAGAACTTCAATACATCGTGGCATGGTTTGGCTATTATGCACACCAAACAACCAAACTAGGCATATGTCACTGACCATGACCACATAATTTCAATAGGGGTGGTCAACGTCGACCAACCATAACACGAGTCACAAATAGTCAGGGGAGGAAACAATGCTATGGGAATATAAGTTCTCATCTAGCAAGTACAACGACCTTTGGTCAGTAGTAGCACGGTGTGACTACCATGCACAATGACAGACCAAAGTAGGCATATGTACTGCCTTTGACCAAAGAAATCTGCTGTGTGTGGTCAACATTGACAAGTCATAAAATGAGTAACAAATGGTCAGAGGGGGAAACAATGGTTTAAGAGCACTGTGTATCAAATAGCAAGCACAAGGAGCTTAAATATGTTGTGGCACAATGTGGATACCATGCACGACAACCAACAAAAGTAGGCATATGTCACTGACCATTAACAAAGAATTTCACTTCATGTGGTCAACATTTTCAACTCACAACACGGGTCACAAATAGTCAGAGGGGGCTAACAATGGGTTGGGAACTCAAGCTGTCAACAAGAGAGCACAAAGACCTTGGATACCTAATGACACAGCGTGGTAACCATGTACAGTGATAAACCAAAGTAGGCATGTGTCACAACGCATGACCAAACGGATTTCACAGTGTGTGGTCAACATTGAGAACTCATAACACGAGTCACACATGGTCAGGGGGGGGGGGAACCATGGGTTGGAAACACTAGTTATCAAATAGCAAGTCAAAATATTTTCAACAAGTAGTAGCATGGTGTGACCAGCGTGCACAATGACCAACCAAAGGATGCATGTCACTGACTATGAACAAAGAAGTCCACTATGTGTGGTCAACATTGACAACTCATACCACATGTCGCAAATGGTCAGAGGGAGAGACAATGGTTTGGGAACCCTATGTATCGACTAGAAAACACAAAGAACTTCAATACGTAGTAGCACAGTGTGGCTAATTTGTACACCAAAGAACCAAACTATGCATTTGTCACTGACCATGACCAGGGACTTTTAATATGGGTGGTCAACGTTGACCAACCATAACACGAGACAATAGTGGTCAAGGGATGAAACAATGCTATGGGAATATCAGTTCTCAACGAGAAAGTACAACAACCTGCAGTCAATAGTAGCACGGCGTGGCAACCATGCACAATGACCGACCAAATTAGGCATATGTACTGCCTTTGAGCAAAGAAACCCGCTCTGTGTGGTCATCATTGACAACTCATAACACGAGTCACAAATGATCACAGGGGAAAACAATGGTTTGGGAACACCAACTATGAAAAAGCAAGCACAAGGAGCTTCAATACGTTGTGATACGGTGTGGATACCATGCACGATGACCGACCAAAGTAGGCATATGTCACTGACCATAACAAAATAATGGCACTAAGTGTGGTAAACCTTGACAACTCGTAAAACGAGTCACAAGTGGTCAGGGTGGAAGATAATGGTTTGTGAATACTAGTTATTGACTAGAAAGTACAAATACCTTCAATATGTAGTGGCACAGTGTGGCTACAATGCACTGTGACCACCCAAAGTATGCATATGTGACTGACCATGAACAAAGAATTTCACTTCATGTGGTCAATGTTTACAACTCAAAACACGGGTCACAGATAATCAGAGGGGGCTAACAATTGTTTGGGAACATTGGCTGTCAACACGGAAGCACAAAGACCTTCGATATGTAATGACACAGCGTGGTAGCCATGTATAGTAACAAACCAAGGTAGGCATGTGTCACAAACCATGACCACACGGATTTCAGAGTGTGTGGTGAACGTTAAAAACTCATCACACGAGTCACAACTGGTCAGTGGGGGAGACCATGGATTGGGAACACTAGGTATCAACTAGCAAGTAGAAAGATTTTCAACAAGTAGTGGCACGGTGTGGCTAGCGTGCACAGTGACCAACCAAAGAAAGCATATGTCACTGACTATGACCGAAGAAGTCCATTATGTGTAGTCAACGTTGACAGCTCATAACACGAGTCACAAATGGTCAGAGGGAGATACAATGGGTTAGGAACCCTATGCATCGACAAGAAAGGACAAGGAACCTCAATACGTAGTGGCACGGTGTGGCTAATATGCACACCAAACAACCAAACTAGGCATATGTCACTGGCCATGACAAGAGAATTTCAATATGGGTGGTCAACGTTGATCAGCCATAACATGAGTCAAAAACGGTCAGGGGAGGAAACAACGCCATGGGAATATCAGTTCTCAACTAGCAAGTACAATGACCTTCAGTCAGTCATAGCACGGTGTGGCTACCATGCACAATGAACGACCAAAGTAGGCATATACACTGCCTTTGACCAAAGAAATATGCTGTGCGTGGTCAACGTCGACAACTCATAATACGAGTCGCAGATGCTCAGAGGGGGAAACAACGGTTTGTGAACACAAAGCATCAAAAAGCAAGCACAAGGAGCTTCAATACGTTGTGGCACTGTGTGGATACCATGCACGATGACCATCCAAAGTAGGCATATGTCACTGACCATGACCAAATAATGGCACTAAGTGTGGTAAACCTTGACAACTCATAACACGTGTCACAAATGGTCAGGGTAGAAGATAATGGTTTTTGAATACTAGTTATCGACTAGCAAGTACAAATACCTTCAATATGTAGTGGCACAGTGTGGCTACAATGCACAGTGACCAACCAAACTATGCATATGTCACTGACCATGAACAAAGAATTTCACTTCATGTGGTCAACATTTACAACTCACAACACGAGTCACTGATAGTCAGAGAGTGTAATAATGGTTTGGGAACACTAGCTGTCAACAAGAAAGCACAAAGAAATTTGATACGTAATGACACGGCGTGGTAACCATGTACAATGACAAGCCAAAGTAGGCATGTGTCAGAACCCATGACCAAACAGATTTCACAGTGTGTGGTCAACGTTGAAAACTCATAACACGAGTCACAAATGGTCAGTGGGGGAGATCATGGGTTGGGAACACTATTTATCAACTAGCAAGTAGAAATATTTTCAACAAGTAGTGGCACGGTGTGGCTGGCATATACAGTGACCAACCAAAGATGCATATGTCACTGACTATAACCGAAAAAGTCCACTATGTGTGGTCAACATTGACAACTCATAACACGAGTTACAAATGGTCAGAGGGAGAGACAATGGG